>VZRV01010130.1:1755024-1823409 GCA_013398115.1 Falcunculus frontatus | reverse complement strand
GGCGGCGGGCGCGGGCCCGGCGGGCCGGGCACGGACGGGCCCCCGGCCTCCCCCTGCTCACCATTGTGGTCCATGATGCGGCGCGGGGCGCTGTGGGAGCGGAAGGGCGCGGCCGGAAGCGGCGGTGGCGAGGGCGGGGCGCAGGCGGCAGAACCGCGCTCGCTGAGCCCCAGCCGAGCGGTGTGACCCGGGCCCGGGCCCGGGCCCGAGCGCGGCGGAGCGGGGCCGCCTCATACCGCGGAGGAAGGGGAACGGGGGGATGGAGGCCGCCTCACACCGCGGAGGAAGGGGAACGGGGGGATGGAGGCCGCCTCACATCGCGGCGGGAGGGGAGTGCGGCGGCCCCGCGGCGCCTGCCGGGATCGCGGCCCCGGGGTGCAGAGCCGCGACTAGTTGAGGTTGGGAGGCGTGACCCTTGGTTTTGAGGGGAAGGATGAAGTGAAAACATGAGAGAGGTCTCAGTTCAGGAGCCACGGAGGCCCCGTCCGGCCGCCTGTGCAGTGCAGCCTTCAGACACACTGAAGATGTGACGCCACATCGCGCTCTCGGCTGCTGATGATCAGCCTGAAGTTTTAGCATGGAAATGGCAAATGCGTGACACGCTGTAGAAGTGATGGAACAGTGAATCTCCAGAGCACTCAGAAGCTTCACAGCAATAGAGCTCAGGAGCGGACTCAATGTTACATTTAGCGTTTTGTAATTCCTATGTAATTCAGTGGGATGCTGAGTGTTTCTGAGCACTGAAGAAAGAAAGAAAAATACGACGAAGTCATAGGTTATAAGCAGAGAATGGCCTCGAGCAGTCCTTCCACAACCCTAAAGTAGGGGTAACTACTCCATGCAATTCAGATTGGTGATTGTCTCACTAAAAGCCTCCTGGATTGAGATTTTGTGCCCATTGTGTACATTGTGTACAATGTCTCTCATTATCTTCATAGCCTTAACATTCAAAAGCTGCCATTTAAGTCTAACATTTCTTGTCTTATCCGCACAAGGCAGAGAGAACAGGTTTTCCATTTTGTCTGTTCCTCAAAACAGACCCAAGGGAAGCATGACACTGATCCTTCATAATATGCTTTATCTCCCCATAATAAGAATTCACAAAGAAAAGACTTAACCCAAAACCAGACAAGAAACCCCCGAATATACAGATGCAAGGAGCATGTTTTCAGTATGCACAACTTTATTTTCTAGTTAATGGGTACAATTACTTTTCAAATTCAGCTTTTTAAAAGTGTAAAAAACCTTAAAATACATTTCCAAATTTAATATCTGACATGCAAAGATAAAACAGTAATACTCAAAATGCATACAAAAATACCACTTCTTCATCCTAATGGAAAAAGATGAGCACACCTAGTTACACTACTTATGGATATTTGAATTAGTACAAAACTGTAGAGAATTTTAGCTTCATTGCAAAATCCATTATTTTGGTATCCTTAATTTTGATGGATACATAGAAAATTAAGCACATACTCACTGAGAAAGGCATTTGAATGCATTCTGCATATTATCTCTTACCCTTCTATGCCACTGTAGGCTTTGAGAGAAATGCTGTTTTTCAGAAAAAGTTTAATATTTTGTGCCTGTTAAATTAAGAACAACCATGCCTGGAAGAAATACGCAGGCCAAGAATAAGTGCATTTTATCATATTTTATCACAATTAATCCCAGATGTCACATTTGGAAAGGAACTGGAAGACTGTTGAGTATTTCATTGCTTTTAAAATACCTGTACAGACAAGAACTAGAGAAAGTTCAAAAAATAATGTAAGGCCACATCTCTGTCAAATAAGAATCTACTCAAACTTCACAATGCAGATGTTGTCTTGAGAAAAAAAAAAATTTGACTGCTACCACTTTTTTACCATCTTTTCCAAAGAATGTGTCCTGCATAACAATTAGCTGAAAGCTCACTTACCAGGCAGAATATTTTACTTTTTACATAAAATGTACATCTATTTTAGAAAAGCAATACAGCTTCTAAAAAACATGTCACTGGCCATGTGCACTGGTAACTGTTGCAGTAGTCAGGTTAACAGGAGTTGGGGCCGTGGCCCAGTAGGGACTTCGGGCCAGTAAGGTGGGCTTAAGTGCCAACCTCCCATGAGAGGCTGGCAAGGGGACAGAAGGAGGACAAGTAGAATTAAAAGCATGAACTGTCAAATCACAGCCTGGGCTGAAGCATTAATGTCAATAGAAATCAATGTTCCATCTGAAGAGGTGCAGAGTGGTCTGATTTGCCTCTTGACCACTTGCCTCATTCTCAGCTGGTGGAGATGCCCATCCCACAGACAAATGGCCCATGTCCATTGTGAATACAATCCTGTTGTTTGCTGGCTTGGACTGGAGCAGCAACATCGCCTAAGTTCAAGTGTCTGAACTGAGAAGCTTCAATGACTTGTGGAGGCTGAAGTCTGTGACTTAACTAGAGAATACAGATGCCAGTTTTGTGCTGTAAGCTATTGTGTAAGATACTGTCCAACTGACTGAAGTTTATAGCATTTTTTTTTCATTGACTTTGACACAGTTCTCTCAGGTGCTGAGGCCACAAGAATTCATTTAGTGCTTAGCTTTTCCAATAGTGTTACCTGCAGTGGAAATCTTCTCTGTGCAGTGTGATGCGGGAAATTTCTCTGATGTAATCAAATAAGGAGAATTAAATATACTGAAGCTAATTAGTCCACATTGTTAAACTTAAAGGCATTTTATACCTGGACATTTCTTACACTTTAGTTTTCATCTGTTTCCACACCATAGAGGTTTTTTTCCCATTTAAAAAATAATGTAGTGCTAAAAAATTTAAGGTAGCAGTCTGTTTTCCGTCAAAATACATTTCTTCTTCATGAAAATTAAGAACATTAGGTAAAGTTTTGCTGGTCAAATCTTTATCTTTTGTAAATTATTGCACTTGTGCATTATGAACTTTCAAATGTAAAAGAACAGCAGCAGTTCGATGTAGAATATTAAAAGAAAAAATCTCTATAAAAAATATAACTATTCATTAAACAAAAAATACACCTATATTCCATTTTAAAAAACCACAACCCTCAATACCAGGTCACATTCTGACTTTCTTGCTTGCACTCAGTATCATCCTCTTTTACAGATTCCATTAAGTCCCAGGGACTAAGGTTCTCCTTAATTTATGTCATGACCTGCCTCTTGATGGAGATTATGTAACCTAGCCAAAATAATCTTCTGTCTGTCCTTCATTTAAGGGACAATCATTAATAGTAGTGCAAGACTTGCTGCAATGGGATCAATACGGAACTAATGAACCCATATCCAACCGTCTTTAGAAACTTTTCCTAGTTGAAGTATTACAGCAGTTCAGTGCTGTTCCCTGTTCATGTGACAGTTTCATCTGTCACCTGTTTCAGTGATCTAACTACCTGCAGCAATTTAAGGAACTGCTTGAAAAAAATGATAATGATACATTTATCAAGGCTTGTCAGCACATATTCTCACACTAATGTTCTAGAATTCAAAGCCTTGGCCACCTAGAACTCCTGCTCTTTCACTAGGCATTGTACAAATACTGAACAAAAGGCTTGCCATCCAAAGATTTTGGTCTCTTCCACTCTCCTGGGCAGACCACAGAGCAGCTTTTCATCCTGTACACACTGATAAAAGTGTAGTGCAACTTCTGCCTGACTAGTCCCAAAACTGAGTACATCTTTCACAATAGTCTTCTGATTTACTTTTTTATTAATATGTACCATAGCAGAAAGTGCTTGCAGAATCAAGATCCAGAGTACTTCTGGGATAACGTTAGCTAAAATTTAGAGAGTTATAGAGATCTGTATCATTCAAACAAACAATCAGGGTTTTCTTCAAGTGCAAAGATTGGTTTCATAGCAGAAAATGCTGATATAGATAGTACTGGTGCGTGAATATTGCTGTGCGCTCACAGGCAGGACAGTACCAGCAGTCCTTCAGGAAGCAAGTCGGCGCATAGCCTAGAGAAATGGGTTTTGAAAGGTGGAGAGAAACAGGCCATGGTTAGTTCTGAGTATACACCATCTGGGAAAATTACATGTTTGTGTAAACCAAAAACTCAGTGAAAGTATAAAGAAAGTAACTTCTGTAACGTGCAGACTGTGCAAGAAGGTGTCTGCTGTGTTAAAACGAGGATGAAAGGGGGAGGTTGATCATCATTAGGGACTCTGGTGCCTCAAGCCTTACCAAGTCTTCTTTTAGGCACCCATCTTGTGTTTAGATCTATTTATAAGCCTGTGTAAGGCAAAAGTAGTCCTAAAGCATGAGAGATGAGAAGATACTTAAGCAGATACAATCTACTACCATCTCAAGAAAAATGTGACTTCCTCCACTGAGCACTGACATTCAGTATCCAGAGACAGTATTTATTTATGGAGAAGGTACCTGTTGAGGGTACTCTCACAGCGTCACTCAAGGCTACAGGCAGAGGGATAGATACATTCAATTCTAAAGTGCATACCTCTTCCTGCACATCAAGTTCATCATCAGGCCGGCTTGCTTCTGTGAACTCTATGGGTTCTTTAGACTCCTGCATGAGTGAAATCTTGGTAGAAAGAAATTAAGAAACATGATGAGTTACATGTTGTCCATATCACTGAAATTGATTTTTTTACTCTGAAGTACCTTAAAATAGTTTCCATAACTTAGAAGAGTCTGTTTTTCACTGTTCCTTGACAAAGATGATGATTTAGTTCAGCTGAGAGGAACTTATAAATTGCAGAGCTTTTGGGCCTGTCTCTGCTTACATGACTAGTTATGGCTTTGTAAAAATAATAAAAGCATAATCTATCTCTAAACTGCTGTATAGCATTATAAAAATGTTAATCTCTACTGTAAAACATTAGTATGAAAAAGTTATAAAAAATAAGGGTCCTATCCTAGTTATTCATCAGTAATATTAATTTTAGTTGTTATTTATTCATAATACTGTAATAGTGATTGCTAGGAAAGGAATTGTGGTGAAAAGAAAGGAGGACGTTATATGACCATTTTCCTAGTGAAGGCCCACATCTTTAAATGCTACAGAGCATTCTGGTTATCTGAAAAAAACAGAGAATACAACGAGGAAATGCACAGAGAAGGGCAGTAGGAATGAACACTAGTGTGGAACAGCTTCTGTACATATCTGCAACAAGTAGAATGAGATTATAGCTTTGATCAGAAGTCTATGGCGTGCTGGGAAGGGGAGCAGGGAATGATTATTTATTGCAGCTAACAATGCAGAAGTCCAGCAGGCTTAAACCAAGCAGGAAATACTTGTCATATAATCTAAAATTAGAGAACCCATCTCCACAGGATAGTGTCATGGATTCCTAAAGGAGTATGACAGACACAGCAAAGAAAACTCCATCTGGAACAATTAAATACAATGTTCCAAATGCAACCTCCAGCTGAGGAGGTTCTTAAGATACCAGTTGTCAGAAATTAGAAAATGTGTCTTAGGATGAAGTGTTTTCCATATGTGCTGTTTCTCATGTTCTTTTCACTAACAAGCTCCTGGAGTTGACAGACCCTTCCTCTGATCTAGAAAAATACTCATGTACTACAGAAGCTGCCCAGTTTACTACACTCCCACTATTTGTGTACTACAGTTCTAGGTCTAGTTTTCAAATGTGCCATGGAAACTTCAAGAATGAGTGTTAGATGATAGAAGGAAGGGAAATGTACTGCTGGATATCCTTACCTTCTCAAATATGGGATCCTGGTTGTCACTGTATGTCATTTGATTCCTTATGTAGAGCACAGCATCATGGACAGTCAAGAAAAAGATGTCTTTTCTGACAGTGTCATCAAAGAAGGCACTCCGTTCCAGCTGAGATATAAGGTTATCTGAATAAAAGAAAGTCATAACAGGTTTATACAATATGAAGTAATTTAAGAAATAAATGTCAAAATACATACTTGCCACTATCAGAAATCGAATGTACAGCCATATGAATCCATCAGTTATAGTTTAGTCTTGACTTTTACTTTCCATATTTCCTTTACACCCCACCATTCTTTGAGTCCCAATGGAGCCAACATTTACCAGTGTGACAATTCACATATTTATTAGTGCAGGTGCTACCCCAGACACATCTGGAGATCCCTTCCCACTTTCATTTTATTCTTTGCATGAGTGAAAGTAGAAACACTTGGATATTTACCTTGATATGAAGCAAAGTATACTCTCACATCAATTCTCTCAAACTCTTTAATTATCTAAAAAAAATTTAAAAAGTTTGCAACAAGGACATCAATAAATAAAGTCTGTAAGGAGAAAATACATATATGTCTGTATGTCTATGTAATGTATAGGCACACGCACTTCATTTTTTTCTGATTGTCTTCAATCCACATAGTACATTTTGTTTATTCATCATAAATAAGATACTGCTATACTTTGCTGTACCTAAAGATCCAGTAGTTAAGTACCTGGTTGCTGAAGTGGCCAATTTTCAATTATGTAAGTGGAACTACCCATTTTACACACACAGTCATCACTGCCAATCAAGGTTGTTGTTCTGTTCTCAAAATATGAATAATCATCTCTCCAAGCAAGACCAGATGGGCCTGAGCAAGCTTCATTTCCCCCATGTATGTGTGATACGATACAATCATTCATTTGCCCATGCAGATTTTTTACACAGATTTTTCCCTCATGCAGATGGACCTGTTCTTGGATGAAAAAGCTACATATGGAGAGTCATGTCAACATAACTAGTCAGGAAGCTGAAGTAAGGCAGACACTGCTCCTATGTTTCACTTAGTTAAAAGGCAGGAGACGAGAATCCACCCCTGGCTCCCTGGTGGCAGGCAAGTCTCTTAGTGTTTTCAAAGGTGATTACTAATTCCATTCCCTTCTGTTAATTGATAAACTAGAGTCATGGTAAAGAT
The DNA here is from genome assembly GCA_013398115.1 of Falcunculus frontatus. NCBI lineage: Eukaryota > Metazoa > Chordata > Aves > Passeriformes > Falcunculus > Falcunculus frontatus. The sequence continues at coordinate 1,816,527 of VZRV01010130.1, read as the reverse complement.
CTGGTTTTATAGATAGGCTAAGTAGTCCCAACTGCAAAATTGAGTTAGTGAAGGCATCAATCTGAACATACAAAATATCAGAAAATACTAAAGACTGAACAATCTGGTCCTACGCACTTGTAACTGGGCACCAAAAAATAATGGAAATACTTGGCCTTAATCTTTACACCTCATTTCCCTCTTCCTAAACCAGGAATATTATCTCCTTATTATGTACTGTGAGTTTGAAGATTAATTAATGAATGTTGATGAAGCACTTACATTAACCACTATAAAGAAATGAATCATTCTTCCTTCATAATTAAAATAATATGGAATGAATAAATAAATCTTGTGGCTAAAGACTGAACAGGGATGGTAAGATGGAATTTTTACTACCTCCGTATTGAGTGAGCATCATCCTGTGCCCAGATTAAAGCAGGAGGCATGTGGAAAGAAAATATATAACTAAAATATTTCATAACATATGCTTATAAGCGGACCACATTTTGCAGTTAAATTTTTTGAGTACTTGACTATGCAACCTTCATATTGTTCTTTTAATGCATTTTTCCCACTTAAAATGCACACACCAACAATATTCTACTTTTTTCTGCATACATTTTGATGATATTTTTCAACAACAGACTTGCTAAAACTCAGAAATTAACTTCAGCTAACAGCTCTTGATTTACATACTACTGACTAGTTTCATTTTCATAGAACTTCAGAAAAAAATGCCCTTACCGTTTTTATTGATCTCACAGCTACAATATCCAAGAAGGTTACTGCTCCAAAATCAAGAATGAGACTGTGGATGGGCACCTTGGGGATGTTCACTTTGACTGGGAGTTCTGAATTCCAGTCCACCTGGATCTCTACTTCTTTGGTGGGAACTTGAAGATCCTGGTTGTCTTCAGGTTCCTCGTCAGTCTCAAAAGCTTCATTATTAATACCAGGCTCACTGATGATGCCATTCTAATGTGTAGGTAATATATGAAATATAGAATTTCATCATGGGGAAAGTTTTGGAGTTACAGAAAATACTTCCCTGTGGTACCTTCTGAAGGTTGAAGGAATTGACAAGACAGACACTTGTGACCAGTACCCCCTGCTCCCACTCCTGGTACTGTGGTTAGCATAACTAATGCCATTTTATAAGGCAAGAAGCCATTCTCTATGGCTAAGCAGGTCATGTATTTGTTCCCTTTTCCCTCATTCTCAGGCCCTGAAGGTCCTGTGAACCAATTAGACAAATCAAACAGATTTCTTCTTCCTCTCCCTACCGGCCTCAAGATTCTTGGGCACCAGGCTAATCTCTCCCTTCCTTGCTGAAGGTCCCAGGCCGTGGGCAACCAGCTGTAGTTGGTAACCCCATCAGAGAGAAGTGAAGCGTAACAGTGCACAGAGCACTGTCTATGACAAGTCCTGCATGGGAAATTTGGACCAAAACTGTTGCTGACATTGACACCTGTGACACTCCCAGGGATCAGGGATGCCTCCACTGTCTTCTGTTTTCTCTGAGTATTGATGACTCATCTTCTTTCATGTCATTTTTAAATCGGGATTATGATTGTTATATTGATACATTAAGCCATGTATTAAGATCTAACCTGATCTGCAGAGGGTCCAGGTAATTAGAAACTCTAAGTCAGGATCTAGGTGATTAAAACTGTAAGTTAAGTCGTGTTATAAATTCTGTATTATGCTACTTATAAACTGTACTACCATGTAGTAAGTCACACTTTTCCTCTCTATTTTAAAGATGAATACAGAGTAATTCATAATTAAGCCTTAACTAAAAAGCTCCAACAGTAATCCTTTGAGAAAAAATAGAAATAAATAATTTTTAAAAGGCCTACCTTAGTAGCTTTTAATTTTCCCTTCTTGATTAGCTTTTGTATTTTCCTCAGTGCTTTGAGTCTCTTATTATATACCTTGACTGCATCAAATCCCACCTACAGAAAAAGGACGAAAATTATTTAACTTAACCTAGATATAATTCTGAGGAAATCTCAAGGATAGTTAAGAAGCTTCCAAACCGTCACATATCACTTACTGTGGATTTGAGGCTGCTTTTCAGTCCATCAATGTTAGCATAAAAAATTGGACTTGAAAACTTGAGAATCTTCACACCTTCTGGTTCTATAACCTGTTGCCAAAGAATATACGGTTAAACAGCAACAGTCGTATTTTGACTAATAAGAAGCAGTTTCACTGTTTCAACAGTTCAACTACATATCTAATTTTAAAAAATGCATGTATTTGTTGATGATTGAGGGGATTCCATTTTTAGAAGCTTACAGCCCCAGCATGCAAGATGGAGCAACCATCTGGATGAAGATGAGGCTGAAATTTGTTATCTTTGAGGACCCCACTTCCAAGTTCAAGCTGTGTACAATATGCAATGCACAACCTTTTCTTACACTGACTTGTAGACTGAAGGGAAAAAACTCAGCAATCACTTACATTTTTGTAGTCCTTGACCTTCTTGTAGATGTCTGTGCCAGGAATGTTTCCAAAGCCTCCCCATGAAGGACTAACAGAAACAAAGACACAGTGAAGGTAAATGTCATACATGGGCACTCACGGAATTGAAGGCATTGCTGCACATACAAAGTGTCTTTGACTCCTGGAGTTTGTTTTCTAATGCCAAACTAACAGACATGCAAAAGTGTTGAAACTATTTTGCGTCACTGTAGTGAAAGGGCCTTTATGAAAACAAGGTACTTTGGTCTCAGCCTACTTAATGCACCATTTTGATTTAAGAGCTGAGTGAACAACTTGTTCAATTGGTTTCCCAACCAGAAGAATAGTTTGCTTTGAATTTTAAAAACCATTTTTTTTCTCTGAAAAAAAAAAGATGGCTTTTTAAATTTCAAATCAGCTGAAATACATTTACATTATTTTCAGATTATGTAAATCTTTTTGTCCAAACTTTTAAATTTTTATTTCAGTCAATAACAAAACCAAAATGTTTTGCCGTCTCCAGATACATATTTAACAGTTGAAGCAAGTTGTTTTCAAGTTTGTAAGGCCTCATCTCCCTTTTATATTTTGGTAACATTATCTGAGTTGAATTTGGGAATTTTTTTTGAGGATCTTCAAATTCCATTTTTTATAATCTACTATTCTGTAACAACTTTTGCAAGGTTTTATTTTTATGCATTTGCTGACAGTGCAACTATCCTTTGGTAATGCTAGTTAAATTACTCTCTGGACTCCAAGCTGAAGGAAAGGAGTTATGTTGTATTTTCAGATAAAAGATCAGTGAAAAATAACAAGATGACCAAATAACATTCTTCAAGTCCACCTTTTCTCACCATTCCACTACCATATATTCTTTAAGCAGCAACAAATCAGCTAGAAGCACAATTTTTTTTCTTATTCTCATGCTTTCACTTGCTCTTCTTTTACAGCCATACAATCAGTCTTGTATAAGCAATAAGTGAAAAGGTTATTGGCACGTGCAGCATACTGCAGTAGTATTACCTGATAAGAATTACTGTAATGATCAGTAAATTACACAAGCCATAGATCTGTTTCTATTTGATCTAGAATGCTCCTATCCCTTTCCAGAACTCAGCTACGTGGGTCCATAGAAAACATATGGCTAAGTACCACCAGAGTAGCCAACATGATATGAAATACTGATAAAATAATGCAGCTTCCCTTTTGTCAGTGTAATTAAATGATAGCACACAAAGAGTGTCTTGATCTAAAAAACCCGGATTTTTTAATTTCAAAATTTTTGTAAACACAAGCAGATATTCTGCCACAAATCATCTTGCTTTTCAGCATATTATCTTCCTGTTTCATAATATAAAACTAAGAATTATTTCTGATACTGTATTACTTACAACTGAACTCTCAGCACAACTGTCAGCAATCCAAACAAAAGGCCAGCAAGTAATCCCAAATCAAGTCCTAGAATGATGGATGCTATACATGTAAAAACCCAGATCATCTGGAGAAGAAATAACAAATGTAAAGAATTTTAGTTTTAACATATGACTCCTGGTCATGCTAAGGAAACACTAGACCAGATAATGTGAATAGCAGATTTTAACTTTGGAACTGATTGTAGCACACTAGCAATTAGCTGACTTCCATACAAAAATCTCCTTTTTCCTCCAAGATGCTTTCATCCATCATTATCTTATTAAGCTTAGTTAGCTTTAGGAAAGAATAGGTTTTCAACATAATAATATTTTTTAAGGATCTGATTCCTTTGGTGAAATTAAAGGAGATAGAGTTAAATGTTGAATTTACTTGTTTCTGATGATGGCAATCTTTGTTAATCTTTCTTAAAAACTGGAAAGAAGTTTATTTTACCAAGATGTAAAATACTGTAAGATGCCCCCCATGCAGACACGCAGGGAAGGAAGAGGATTCCTCAGTGATATCTAAGAATCAGAACTGTTGCAGAGAGAGATATTTCATATTAACAGGTTGATGGCACTTCTCTAAGATCTCCACTGAATATTCAGGCAGAACAGTTGAAGTGCACTCCTCAGCTCTTTCCTACATCACTGCCCAGGCAGAACACACAGCAGACTCAATTTTTTAAAAAGCTGAGTGCTTGCACTTCTCACTGAAGTCAGTGGGATCTTTTGCCTATAAACCGGCAAATGATCGACTAAAATATTTAAGATCTGTCTAAGACAGGTACTGCCCAATGACACTAACTGTAAAATCTAAGCACAGTAAGGACTGCATGGAAAAAATGTCTTCCATGCAATCTTTTCTTTCCCTAGGAGCCGCAATCAAAGGCTGTTCCACAGAATACACACTGGGAGATGTGAGCAAGTACCCTGAGATATGGTTATAGTGGTTCATAAGAGAAGTCTGTTCATATATCCCTTAGCATGCCAAATGAATCCACATTCTAGCTTGGATTAGTCTTGCTACATGAAAACATGAAAAGATATTTTCTGAGGACTATCTGAGATTATTCAGAAAAATAGGATGTTCATGTGGTGACAACATAAATGTATGTACACGAATTAAGGAAAGGTCAGCTTTTCTGGCTGATTTAAATAGTGCAAAAGATAAAATCAGAATGATAAAGGTGGCAACCAGCCGTCTTTATTCTGCTTTTCAAACCATATCAACACAAGATCGCTGTAAACTATGGAAATGGATATGAAGGAGTTATCACTGCATACAAATACCCTAACTGGCACCCTTACTGCAGGGTATAGGGAATAAAGAAAATTAGCAGAATGCTGACCTAAAACCAGGGAATTTTAAACTGACCTCATGGCATTTGCATTTTGAGGATCCACATAAAAGTTTTCTGATGTTAACTCCTCAAAATCCTGTTTATGTGGTAGTTAAGAGAAACTTGAATGGCATTAAAAGGTAAAAAAATCCAAAACCAGACAAAAACATTCAGGAGGGAAAAAAAACTAGGTTACTTACAGCATCCACTTTATTCTGTCTCCACAGACGGGGGACATCAAACACTTGCATGAACATCCCTTTCAAGTTAGCTATGACTACAGCTGCCAACACAGACTGTGAAGAAAAATGATGGAAAAGTGGTATTCAGAAGCAAAGATGCATATTAAGATAGTGCTCAACATTAAACATCACACTATAAATGACAGCCCTGTCTGGAATCAGTCACCACAGTTTAAAGAGGGATATTAATCTTGCCCATCATAGTTGAGCAGTTGTATCTGATGTGGCTGTGCTGCAGAGGAAGAGTACAGTACCTTTTGTAAGGGCTCTAGCAGCTTCCCCAGGGCAACAATAGAAATCAAAACGATCCCAGCTGAGATTATACCAGCAACCTGCAAAGAACAGTGTTTATAGGAAATGAACTTACTACGACTCTATCGTCAGTTTCTAGGATTACAAAGAAAAAGGTTCCGACAGTTGCACATTACATTTCTTTAGGAACAAGGAGACCTGCCAAAGTGTCATTGTGTTGAGGCATAATGTGGGCAACCATTATGCACTTCAGCTAACACAGAGGGAATTCAATTAAGCAGGTAGTCTAAACAAACACAAGGTAGTAGCTCTTGGAGGGGTTAGGTTACACAGCCAGATGAATGGAGCAGTCTGTGTCAGCTGGAAAAGGAGCTGCTGGATAACCTGTAGCTTTTCACTGTTAAAAACCGCACAACTGTAGTGTAGTAAAACAAAGACGTTTATTCGACATTACAAAGATGGTCCGTGGCTGATGGTGAATGGCAAATGGCAGAGCTGCTCAGGCCAACACATGAGAGCTTAAAGATATCATGGCCAGGTGGGAGAGATTTCCTCCCACATCCTACTGTGACAAACTCAGTCCTTTAATCAGAAATGAAATTCTGGGGAACTGGAGTTAAAAGATTCTGACCCCTAAGGTAACTCACACTATGAAAACTTGATTGCCCTCTTCTGGCAGAGCTACAAAAATGATTCACTACTAGAGCTGAGCTGCTAAGACACCAGTGGCTTTCCATGCGGCAGTAACACAATCATTTTAGGACTATTTTCATCCCACGGTGAAATCTGTGCACTACACAAAATTAAATTTACCTGTGCACAGTACCAGTAAAAAGAGGTCATTACCTGAGTCTTTCCACCAGTACTTTCTTGGACTGCAGTCCGTGAAAGAGCAGTAGTTGCAACAAAACAAGAAAAGGCACCTGAAAAAATGTTGCTGACCCCAAAGGCAATAAATTCCTGAAAGATAATTGGATGATGCTGTAAATACAGATGCCTGAAGACAGTTTTTCAGTGGAGAATGACAATAGCTTCTGCAGTAGTTGATAAAGTAGGTAGCACAATAATATTAAGAAGAGTATGAATTAGTAATAGCTGTTAAATGTTTACACAAATGCCTCTTGTGCCAGTGCAGCTACCTCTGTTTGGAAACCAACACAAAGAGGTTGGTATACTCCCCCTGATGTGGACATACTCGTGCAAAGGTGTTTAAAGCTTACTTCCATCAATGTTAGCAAACCTGACATTTCTAAGAATTACACTGGAATAATTGCATCAAGAAATGGGTACTAGAATAAATTTAACTCCCAGGTATCATCAGCTAAACAAATTATTTTGATCAGTACAGTAGTCTGAGTTTAGACAAGCCTTTTACTAATGCAAAGCATTGTATTATGAGTAGAACTATTAAGAAACTTTGCAATAAAACACAGTTTCACTGAAAACTTCTGGTTTGTTGAGCCAGAAGTTTTTCCCTCTAAGCATCCCAATTAACTCACGCTGAGTCTCAGGCAGCATTCTCATAGATTTGCCCCAGGGTCACAGATGCTGGCACCTACTCACGCTGGTTGTTCTGCTCAAGTGACAAGGACCCTGGGAGCTTTATGTCCTGGGATCTGGGCCATTCCTCTGCTGGGAAATAAAGAATTTGGGAGCTGTCTGCAACTAAACCCATATAATTGACAGAAACATTGTTTTCACCAAGATGACACAGGCACAGGAGCTTTTCACTCACTGCAAACTTTTAAAAATATAATTTAAGATTTGATTTTGACTGTCTCCCTTCTTTTCTGCAAAATTAAATTTCCTGTAAGTTTTTAATTTAGCTCGGACTACAAGAGCAGGAAGTCATGTTCTTTAACAGAACAGACCTAAATGATTCATGCCTATTCCCATGTAACCACTGTGATTTGTGAGAAAATATTGAAAGTATAGTTCCTAGTGTTCTTAGGTGTTAATAATCTGGATCTATGAAGACAATATAGACACTGGTAGACAATAGGTATCAACCCGTCCTTCAAAATTATTTTACTAGCTGCTTTTATGATGTTAGTTTAACATCTCCAGATCAAGTAAACTATTTGCCCATCATTTTGGGCTCCATTTAACCTTTTGCTACATGTAAAATTCATAACATTGTACTGAAAGGAAGGCACTTTGCTTTTATAAACTAATTCTTCTACTACAATATTTAATCAGTATCTTTGAAGCACACCACTGCTGGCAGAACAACATATTCAACAACAGAACAGCATAAACATTATGTTTTATACTTCCAGATTTATTAAACTGAAAGTTGGTAGATTTTGGTCAACTTTAAGACCAAGTGTTACTAGATATGGCCTTTGAGGATTGTAAACTGACAAACAGAAGCATAATTTTCTTTTATACTGCAAAACAGTGTTTCTAAAGTCAAACTTTATGTAATCCATTAGTATTAAAATAAAGGACTCATTAAACAAAATACTCAGCTTATCTATTTGTTGTAGTGAGGGCATTTTCTAATATGCTCAAAAGATAAAATTAAAAATTAGCATAGATGCAGGACAAGGAAGCTTTCTGACATTTTAATTCCACACCACAGGCAAGCAACATAACCCCCGGTGAAGACATTGAACAAATGCAGGAATCCTGTAAGAGCTTGTGATGTGCAGCTCTTGTCACATTCTAGCTATGTGCCCCTAGAAACCAGTGCTTACAGCAGTTCAGCCATTTAATGTGCACAGCTACTCCAGCACATTCACATGCTGGTAGGCATTAACTTCTGTGAAGCTGCAGGACTGATCTATTAGGTTACAAGTACAGCTATATTGATGTAACTAGTGTCATGCTGACAAGTACAATAATTTATTAACTGTACGGATTAACTGATTTCAAATCCTGCATGAAGACTAAGCCTAAGCAAAGCTGTCCAGAGCAACTTCTTAGCTTGACATTGCCTTCACCTGCCCAAGCAACACACCTCAAAATATGCCTTACAAGTGGAAATGGAAAGTAGGTTGCTAAAGCCGGACATGTCAACTTGACATCACCAGAAAATTCCCCTATACAGTGCTTAGCCCTTTCAGAGCTACTGCAGTCACTAAACCAACACAGAAGGAATGAATTAGTATGAAAAGCCCATACTGAAGATGGATCTCATCTCTATGTGGCCATTTCAGCTATTTTTTTTTTTTTAAGAGTTGAAAGAATTTCTCCTGTCAGACTTCAGTGCGTGTCTGAAAAATGTGTGTGAATGGTGTTTCTTTCATTTGGCTACATAAGTCAACGTGTTTTACATTCACTAAGTTTATAAACTATTTTGGTTATACATACCTGGTTTCCATCGATAGCGTAGTCATACTTGGTTGCATATACCTTCCCCACAGATACGGCGATAGCATAAGCAACAATAGCAATGGAAAAGGAGGCTGCTATCATCTGGGAAAACAGGCTGATGTTTGGAGGCTCGGGAGGCAAAAATCTAGCATTTAGAAAATATATTAGTGTTACCAGCTTTGACTGAATTCTGTTCTTACCAGAACTGTCGAGGAGTTTGAGGCGGAGGCATACAGGTTGCTTACAATATGAAGTGTAATGTTTCAAGTTAATAAAAAGGTGGAAACAGCCCATTGACATACAGAACACGCTTATCAAGCTCACCACAGCCCAAATCCTGATGCTATTAGTCAGCAACAAAGCTCCCATTGTTCTCAGCATGACTGAGATTTGGCCTTATGATAGCAAAGTGAAAAACTACATTTTTTGAAGCAGCAAATAAAGGATGTATTGAATAGTATGATGAATTACATAAATATGTTAATGATACTTCATACTACTGTTAACATACTTCTTCAGTAAGACCTCAAAAGCATTTTATCCCCTACTGTGTTTCCACAAATTTTAATTAATTAAGCCCTGAATACCAAATGGAATGTGAAGGTTACTACTGTGAAGTGCTCTGAATCTTTCAAGTGAAAGTCTCTACTAGTGTAATCCTCAACATCCTTGCTCCGATGAGTATGGAAGTGACAGGGTTGATTGGGATAACAGCAGCAGCACAAATATGAACCACAGTGGGATAACTCAGGACTACAGAAATTAAATCTATGCAGAATTATTTATTAAAAATATATATATATATTTTAACCATTTTCCATAGTCCTATAGTCATTTCATGAGCAGGAAGAAATTAATTTTCAGATGGATGTCACGAATTAGATGGACATTCTTGAGCCCATTTTACAGAAGAAGGAAAGCTAGGCAACATATTTAGGTGGCATAATTGATAAAGCCAGAAGTAAAACTCAGAAAATCTCCAGATATGAGTTCTAAACTCAGGTTACAGTTCTCAATGTTTCTTTTATGCATTTTCTCTTACTACTGTCATTTTTAGCCAATTAAAAGAATACCTTTTTCCTACAAAACAAAGACACTCACCCTCTTGGAATGCTCTTAACAATGCCTGCATTGAATTTTTTTTCCAAGTCGGCAGCATATGAAATGCCAGTGGCTACTATTGTCTGTAATAAAATAAAATGACAGTTTTAAGACTTAGAAAGAGTTCCTGTCTTCCTGTAGCTAGAACTATCCATTTTATCTGTTTTCAGCTTTTGTTATGCCCCTTTGCTTACCACAATAACTTCTATTGGTATAGGTATAGGTATCTTGTGTTTGAACCGATCGTTTATTTCTTTAACTACCATGCAGACAAAAATGGTGAGGAGTCCAGCAATAAGATCTGCAATGTTGGTGGTACCAATTCTTTCAAATGTTTCAACAAGAGTCTGAAAAATAAAAATGACAACATAAAAGATGCCTATGCCCACTTGAAGGATGTGCAAATACTCATGAGATGATCCAGATGCATGGAGTTTTGGAGAAGGCCAAGTAACGTCTTCTTTCAGGCCTGGAGAAGCCTGAGGATAATGTATTGTCAAGGTGCTACAGAATCAGTAAAGGGATTTAATAGGGAATTTAATGGAAAAAGCATAACTGCAAGAATTGTCCACATAGGGGGCTTCTGCTTCCCAATTTTTAGGCAATTAATACTAAGTAAAAAGAGCTAACCATCTACCTGTGTTTTACCTCTACCTGTATCAGAGCAAGGAAGGGAAGATCTGTAGCTTCTTCACTTTGACAAATAGAGAGAGTCATCCTCATTTTTCTAAAGAGAGCTAGCAGACCCATGGGCAAAGCTCTGGTTCACTACTTGCCCATTACATGTGGTCTGTGCATTACATGGCTCCTACTTCCACTGCTGACATACAGAGAACGAGTGTGAACACACAGGTCCTACCAGGCTATGGAGAATCCTGCATTTCAGAAAAGTAGTCACTAAACCTCACTCTACAGTACATTAACCCTCCCGGCAGAGTTCAGCCCCACACTGGAGCACTCACAACTGGGCTGCAATCGGCAGCTCCCTTCTCTACCCTTCCTGTGCCCTTGCTTGATCCTATTGTTTATTACAAGTAATTGTACAGAGAAAACATGAAGGGATGATTACAGAAAACTCACAAATACTCCTCTGTCCTCCTCCTAAGCATCAGGGTAGTTCTCACTTGCCTCCTGTCTCCAAGAAAATGTAATTATCCCATGCATAGTGAAGCAGCTGTAACAGAACAATCTGGTAGAAAAGGGGTTGGAAACATACTTCTTGCATCCTGGTTAGCTCCCCCAGTAATGAGCTTTTGGTTTAAACATAAGAGGAGGTTTGCAGCAGCAGCACCACTCCCACCCTTCTGAGCAGGCTTTGGTTTGGAAATAAAACATCTAAGTGCTTAATCGGCTATGTTTGCTAAGTTAAAGAAGAAGGCTTCCTGAAACACTGAATCAGACGCCCTCCCTTGGTTGACTGAAGCCATTTCTTGCCCATTCTACTGTTCACCACGGATCCCATGAGAATAGCTGACCACCTCTTGCACTGCTTCACTTCACAGGGGAACAGTGACTTCCTAACTTTGGCTGTGGATTCTGCTAATGTGGGATACTTGGTGTTGCAGTTTGTTAAACTACTCTATTGAAGCAAGTCCAAAACTTGCTGAAGCAGACACAGCAAATCACTGGCTGAGCAGACCAGAAATAACAATTTCTTTGCTCTGCATGCACCTGCAAACACATTGACCTGGCTCACCTGTAAGAACACAGAAGCTTTGAACTTTAACCTAAAAAGTCAGCATCCCAGTCAGGCTTGCTGGAGCTGGAAGACCCACGTAGGTCCTTTTAAAAAGTGTATTATACTAAATGTACCATCAATTCAATAAACATAAAAAAGACATGGAAAACAATGCTGGATTAACAAGTCCATCACTCTGCCAGGTCTGCTGTAAGGTGTATTATACAGTACTTTGTCTCATCTAACTTTGCTTGTTCTGAGGGAAAGAGTTTTCATTAATTCTGAAAAGGCCCATAAGATAATACTTTTTTACCCCCACAAATAGTCCTCCAGATTTCTTTTTTACCTTGCTGTTTATTGTTATATTCATCCTATTATTGTTAATCTAGATGTCTGTTGTATTTTTGCTAGTCTGGTTGCCAGAACTGGCATGTAAAATCTCCAAATATATTTTTTTTCCCTAGAACAGCCTCTGTTAGAAATCTGCTATTCTAATATGAAGTGCTATGGAAAATCTAAAATATTGTGAACCTGAATAGTTTCATGCTGAAGTCAGTGACAAAACTCTGAATCATTTTCCTGAGAAAGGATACTATTCTGTAATACCAGACCTCTAGGAATTCAATATTTCTGTAACGCAGCCAAGACCTTTCTCCATTTGACCATTTTCTGTAAAATCAACGAATGGAGTTGTGATAGTAACACTCAGCCTCACACTTGCTAACCTTTGGTACCTGGCCAAAGGGTGGGAATCTGTATCCTTTAGGTATTCACATGCATGGCTACAGTGTGAAATGGAGAATGATGCCCTTTACCAGAATGACCTGCTGGTTTAAGTGTAAAGAGCCTTGGGACTGGCCAGCTTTGGGAGATAACCTCACAGTGTTAATAAATGAACAAATGTCCTTCACAGTAAGTGAGAAAAAAAAGGGATGGGACAAATTGTAGTCTCCAGAAGTGAAGAACTGTTTTGCTGGATAATCACATTTAAACTTTATGTGAAAAAGTGCTCTGTCCTAAAAAGACTTCAAGATGGCAATTAGACTTTCTGTCTGGAGAACCCCAAAAGCAGCTATTTAGAGCCCCACAGCTATAAATGAACAGCTGCAGATCTCCATGAAAGTGAGAACTAAATGAATGCCCTATACTTACCACCATATAGATGAACTATCTCTGTGTGAAATGGAAGCAGAAGATAAGCAATTATATAAAAATATCTGTCATAAAACCAAAACAGATTAGAAGGGTATACTCACATATATTATGGAAAGGACACCATTATAATTTTTAGTTGAAACATTCAGAACTATTTTCAGTTGTGACACAAGCACTTGAAAAGCAGCTGCAGTTGTGAATCCCCCAACGAGTGGATCTGCAAGGTACCTCACAATGAAACCAATCTGGAGGACTCCAAATATAACCTGGAAAAATCATGAAGAATAACAGCCTGTTAAATAACAAAAAGGTACACTTTTATTTGGAGATTTCTTACGCTTTGTTTTTCTCTTTGTTGATGCAGAGTCTTAGGTTCATATTTCCCCCATTTCAGCCTAGTGTAGCTTAATATCATCCATCCAAGGAAATAAAGGAGACCTGAAGAAATGTATGAAAGGAAGCTCCAGGATATGCACCTCTAGTACTCAGTCTCATGCAGGTCTTCTGGTCTGCAATCACAGGGCTATTCTGTTCTCTGTGCTCCCAGCCATGCTGTCACAGAATGCACAGGATAAGAAACTCTTAAAATCTTGCGTTAACTTTCCTTCATTTTTGTGTTTTACTGCAGGAAAATGTCTGACTGTCCTAGTAGGTATTTTCCTGCCATTAACATTAAAGCAGTGTCAACCTTGTGTCTTCAAGTCAACTATTTTACCTGTAAAATTCCAACCAGGAATGTGAGAGTGCTAGCAATCAGCACTCTATGTGCATCTCTGGATTCAGTGTCTATCAGTGTCCCAGTTCCATTGGTCCCTGTAGCATTACTGCCTTCTATGAGAAAATTCTCATCGGGGGCCATGCTCAGTACAACAGATCCCACCATCAAACTTACTACTGGGAATGGACCTGTAATGACAAGCAGACCACATTAAAGTTTAATATACATTGAAAAAAAGCATATATCAGACTAGGCAAGAAACTCTAAGTCAGAAAAACCATGTAATATTGTCATTGAGGTACATTAATAGTATGAGGGGCCAAGTGCCGCAGGCACAGCATACTTGACACAAAAATATTGCTCCTTCTTTAAATAACTCGGGTTGTACATACAGGTACAGGTGCAGTTTCATACTTTGCTTGAGCTAATTTAGGGCCGTACCAAGGCTAAAAGGGGCAATATGTTCAACACACTCCAACCATCTTCCTTGTATCAGCATCACAACCAGACAACCCAGATCACCAATCCAGGTGAAAGCAACACTTGTTTCTTTAAGTTTTTGGGGTTTGTTTGTTTGCTTGAGTTTTTTTTTTTTGAGTTAGGTTTTTGGGTTTTTTTGCCATGGTTAGTTTTCAGCTGATCCAGCGGGCCACATGGTCGGGGATCTCAACACCATGGTTGTGGCAGGAACATGATCCAATGGGTAGGACCGTGATCCAATGGGTAGGACCACATCTTTTGGCAGTATCGTGCTATTACATTGGCTAAAGATGACTGAAACTATACTTTGGGCAAGATACAGAGAAAGTGATCATTGTGTCAGCAAAACACAATCTAAAAGTAATCATACTTGTTGCAGTTATTTACTAAAGTTATGCAGAAAAGGAAAATGTCACAAGATGTCTTAAGAAGGGTACGTTAAATTTTACAGATTTAACTTAAAATTTTTAAGTTAAATTTTACAGATACCTTAGAGGACACTTCATGAATAAGAGCGTTGGGAAAAGCATAAAAAAGGAGTATTTGATAATCTAGAAAGTAGGAATGCCACCATAGGTAGACATAAGAAGCCAGATCTGGATAGCAAATGCTTGGTAGGGTAGGAAGAGGCTAACAATGTTGAGAAAACATAGAGACATTTGATGCAGCAGAGAAGAAAGTTGATGAAAAAGCATAGTGTCATGCCAAAGCTCTGGGAGGAGAAAACAATGCCTTCTTGGTAGATATGAACAAGGAAAGACTAGATTTGGTTAGAATGAAGAAAAAGGAACTTCAGTGATCAAGCTGTAACAAGAACTTTAAATGTGAGAACTGACAGGAAATAAACCTTATATTCTAAAGAAAGTATTCTGAAAGAATCAACAAGGTTTACCCATAGCCTTGATGTGAGGACCTAGAGTGAGGCTGGAGTGGATACACAGGTTCTGGGTTTCCACGACAGGCAAGAAGAAGATACTGTCAACAGTAATCAAAAAAGGATGCAGCAAGTAAGGCTTGTAGAAAAGACTAAAAGAGCTCTGTTTTAGCCATCTTGAGCTTTAGCTGATAGACAAAATGTCTGTCATTCATACTGCCTACTGAGGCCTCGATCTTGTGATTTCTTGCATAGAGTGTAGCCAAAGACAAGATTTAAATTTCAGCACAAATTCAAGCAAAAAGCAGGGGCACAACTGAAATTAGCTGTTTTGCACAATTGCCTGTATAAAGAAGAAACAAACCTTAATTTCCCTAGATCCACCAATATTGATATTCACCATAGCTAATCTGTTTCAGAAAATAGTTATATTGTATGAAATATGAATGTCTGCAGTAAGGATTTACACTTTGTAATATATAATTCACTGTAACTTGAACACGTGCAGTTACCAACTGAGATGTGCCTTGATGTTCCCAGGAAAAAGTATGTCAGGATGGGGAAAAAAGCAGAATAAAGACCATATCCAACAGGGACTGCAACCAGCAAAGCATATGCCAAACCTGAAATGATAGATCATCAAAATATCACATTTAAAATCTCTCAGCAACCTACTATCTTGTCTAGAATAGACTTTCAGAAAGATTTATTGCTGTTGTCCAGATCCAGAATATATTTTGTCTGTAAATCAGTTGCAGGCACACATGTGAGTATCAATAACTGTAAATGACTGTATATCCCATGCTGGTAGTTGGATGAGTAAGTACTGAAAGACATTCCTCTATTTGCATAGGTAGCCCAATGCACAGGCTGAGATAGGAAACTGAAGCGGAGAACATTGTTGCAAGAGTGTGTGCCTCTTGAGAGAAAAGGGGGATATGTGAAAGCTCTACTCACAGACAGAAATTTCAAGCACAAGACTCTGAATTATTGCACTACAAATATGCTTCAGTTTTTTCAGCTCTTGTGAAAATAGAGCCACTTCTCTTCCCAGCAGCAGCTTGAAAACTAATCTACCAATAGTAAGTCACACAAATTTGAGAATTTTGGTTCTTCTTCCTTTGCATACCCGTGCAAGCTGTCAAATCCAGCAAACAATAA
Source organism: Falcunculus frontatus (assembly GCA_013398115.1). Classification (NCBI taxonomy): domain Eukaryota; kingdom Metazoa; phylum Chordata; class Aves; order Passeriformes; genus Falcunculus; species Falcunculus frontatus. The sequence continues at coordinate 1,800,345 of VZRV01010130.1, read as the reverse complement.
AAAAGTTGTCCTCAGAATCGTATCCCAGTTAGCCAGAGTATAGTATTCTCCTTCAAAGATTCTCCAAAATCTGTCAGAGTCCAAACAACTGGAGACCTGGTATTACTACTGTGCCTGATGGAAGGACTGCAAGCAGCACACACAGTTGCTGGGAATTAGGGACCTCAGGGACCTCAAGATCACAGAAGCCTCTTTTTTTGCAAATATTTTGGCCAATTTTTCCTGTAATGCATGTTTTAAAATTTCAGATTTTTTTTTTTTTTTAATTATAGTTAGGTGTAGATTTGCACTAATTCGGATTTTTCCCTTTTTTCTACTTTTTTTTTTTTTTAATGCATAGGTGGGAGACCAGACAGTATATTTCAGGAACTGGTTTTACAAATAGATTCTAATTAAGAGAAAATCAGGCCACTGGAAAAAAAAAATGAGGAGGTTATAGTAAGAGCACAATAGCTGTTGCAAGTAACAAGAAAAGTCCATCTAGCCCAGTTCATTTTTAAAAGGCACAGGGATCCTGTAACTGCCACTACCTTCAGCAAAGATCTTCCAGCTCTGACACTCTCTTTGGAACTTCTTGGGGAAAGAATCACTTTCTTTATTTCTCAGGTCACCCCCTGCCTGGGGCAGAAGTTTGTAATGCTTTTTTTCTGCCAGTCTCTGCCTTCCTAGCATGCTCCAAGGGAACAGACAGGAGGGAATACTTGTGGCTAATCGGGAATGCGTAAACTGCTTTCTTTGTTCCCAATGTAAATCTTTGTCCCCAGTGTAAATCTTTGTCCCCTTCTGCAAACACTTAATTTCCATTGAGGGAAAGTGTGGGGTTGACACAGTTAGTTTTGCCTGTTGCAGTACCGAAAAATTTGTGAAAATAGTGTAAGAACTCTATTGAGATGAAAGAAATTAGTGTGGTGGAGGTGTCAGGGCTATAGTTAGTCTTGTCTTAGACGAATGCTGCCTCAGTCAGGATAGTTCTGCCCTCTGAGTCTTAATTAAGTAGCTTATTTTAACTAACTTCTGCTTGCTTCTGCCACTTTCCTATTTGTTCATCTACTGAAAGCTTTACTAATAAATGGAATAAGGAAGTAAGGAAAACTTAATATTGCAAGCCATGTACTGTAAATATCCATCAAGTTTAATTTTTAAAAAAATGTGAATACATCACCATCTCCTTGAGGGTTGTCTTCTGCAGAGACCTGAACAACCTTATGAGATGAATTTTAAAGAGGAGTAGATATCAAGGTTGCATTATTTTAGGGGAATAACTAGATTTTTGTAGGGAGTTACAGAAGAACTAAAGGGTTAGACAACCAAGAAAGAGAAATAAGACCACAGAACATATTGGATTTATCGCAATGTAATTAAAATTTTAAATTAAAAAAAATATTCTTTGAGTAAAATTCCTGGAAGAAAAGTTAAATACATCTTGATAGCACATCACAGGAAATTTAAATCTTCTAGCCAAGGAAAGAAAAAGGAATAAATTAAAACCATAAATTATTTATTGCAAAATAATACCTAATATCTAGTATTAAATAACAAGCCTCAGATTTGTAATTCCATCTGCATAACGTCCCTGTGTTCAGCCGGCTCCCTTATGGGAACGTCCCGGGGAGCGGAGCGCCGGCGTGCCCTGGCTTTACCTTGCAGGGTGGCAACGAGGCCGGTGCTGAGCCCCGAGATGATGTCGCTGATCAGCCACTCTTTCACCCGGTAGTTGGGCAGCCACTCCAGAATGGGCAGAAAGGACTTGGCAATCTGAAAGGCCCTTTTCCTTGAGCATCTGCGAGAAAACAAGTGATGAACACTCCCCACGGCGCTGCAACTGGAGCACCCCAAGAACTCCAAAGTGACAGAGAGCTGAGGTGATGCACATTTAAATTTAAGGGGCAGTGACTGTCACAGTCCTGTCTTCCAGACAGGGACGGGGCACGTACTGGTGTCAAAAGCGCGCTCCCTGAAGGAAGCACCCTGTGGGCAGCTGCGATACGCAGGGGAGCAGGGATGTGTCTGCCCGCGGTCTGGCGTGTGGGGCACTTCATCCCTCGGCGGGTGGAGTTTGTGGGCGCCGGGACCGCGCGTCCGCCGGCGCCCCCCGGCTCCCTCCCGCCTCACGGACCCACCTGCAGGCCGCCTGCGCCCGCTCGCGGAGCGTGGGCGGCAGCGGCGGCCGCCGCTCGTTCTCCTCCTGGAAGCCGGGCTCGCTGTAGATGGGCCGCGCCACCACGTAGTGGCTGAGCTCGGCCAGCGGCTCGGCCGCCCGCCCGCCCGCGGCCATGGNCCGCCGCCGCGCCCGCGGCCCCGCAGCGCTGTCCGCGTCCTGAACCGCGGCTCCGACGGCTCTGCCCGCGCCCGCTCCCGCTCCCCGGCCTGGGGCAGGGCGAGCCGGCCCCGCCGCAGCTGCATTTATACGGCCGCCCACGGCCCGGCGCTTTATTTACGGGGAAACAGAGAGACCCGGCTCCGGGCCGGCCCGGGCGACGCCTCCGTCCGCCCTCCCCCCGCCGCCCCGGTGCCCCCTTCTCAGCGAATAACTAGATGGCGCTCCCCGGAGCGACCGCCCCGACAGCGCCCGTCCCCTCGGGCAGGGGCTGCACTTCAAAGGCGGCGGCCCGCGGGCAGGGTCGGGGGAATGACTCTGGGGCGTGCGGAGCGGGGCTGGCTGCACGCACACGAACCCCGCCGACAGGTGATGGCCTCTGCCCCTCACCAGCTGCCCCGAAGAGCCACCTGCCCGCCGGCGGCCGGCCGAAGTGCTCGCTGTTAAGGCGAGCCTGAGGGAGTGAGATAGGACCAGCCACTCCGCACACTGCCTGGTTCGCACGGAAGCCTCCTTCGAGTTCCCAAAGCCCTCTGCTGCGTCCCATGACCCAAGTTTTGGAAGTCATCTCTACGCATAGATACAAGTGCCTAATAAACAGCATCTGCTCTCCAAACCACCCTGAGCTCACCCAGGAGCCTCGGTGGGAAGAAGTGGCTCGGGGCCCGCAGGCTCTTTGCGTCACACCTGAAAGGACAGGAGGTGCCCCAGGGCTGCAGCTTCTGGTTTGCTCAAGAAGGCTCGTTGGGAATGAGCTTCTTGGCAGCCCTGCTGTAATTTAGGATTACAGATAGGGCTGGGGCTGAAAAAGTCATTCCTGCACGCTGAAAACTGCTGGCTACATTTCAGCTCTTCTACCTTACGTACAGAAGACAATCTAGCAAAGATCTCGCAGGAGTGAAGCGAAGCACGTGTCCTCCTCACCTGGAGACTTCTTGAAATAAGAATCAGGGCCAATGTTTCAGCCAACACCAAAGAGGTGCTGAGGGCACACACTGAGGGTATGGCATCAAGAAAGTATTTGTTCAATTAACTACTCAGGCATGGAGTTAGTTTCAAAGCAATTAAGTATAGTCCTAACTTCAGACATGTTGAAGCCAGCATTACTAAACTGCAAAAAAGGTATTTGCTGGAATTACTTTTTGTAGGGATAACACAATTCAGGTTTCCTAATTCTGCAACTGGCTTCCCTTCTGCTGCACTGTAAGGAAATCTGGATAAACTGCTGAACTGTTTTGATCTGAGTAATGTTGTATCCAGCATTGAAGCAGCCAGCCTCCCAAAACAAGTCCCAGGGTTTTGTAGAAACCTGTAAACATGGCACTTGAGTCAGTAAAAGCTGTCTTGTTCTAGAGGAACAAGGAAAGTGGTCTGATATAAATGTTACTTAATCCAGGGTGGGAAAGCTTTCAGATTTTCTCATTAGCAGATAATACTATGGGGAAATAGAAGTAATATTGGAAAAGACATATTAGACATATACTAAAGAACATACTGAAAATTGAGCTGGCATCAAAACTGAGTAATGTATTAGGTTAGAGTCCACTCCAGATAAAAATGGAGTATCATGAAAAGCAGTTTTAAAAACTAACTTTGAAAAGCTGTTGTGGTAACATCATAGTTCTATAATTAATACAAAGACAATTACTTCAGCAAGTATAATGGCTTCTAGGCTAATCACTACAGCAAAGAACAGCAAAAACATTTGCAGGAACCCAGTGTAGATGCCATACACTTATCACATAAACTCAATTTTCAGGACTGGCTGTGTATTACGTATTATTTTCTCCTAGAATACCCACAAAACTACAATTATCTTATTATTTACATAACTTGGATTTTAGGGGAGAACTGCTTGATCAATTAGAAAAGACATAATAACTGAACAAGTAATTAACACAGGAAGGCTACAGTCAGAAGAATCTGAATTGACTGTAACACTCCTTGCAAGTTTGTTTCCTGCAGCACGTCTGCCTGAGCAGTACTTGAAACTTCAGCACCTCAGGTGATGAGATGCTGTAGGAGCACCTGTAGGTCACGTACAGATGAGAACCCTGTAGGACCATGCATATTGGCAGGACAGAAGTATGCAAGTTCAAGGACAAGAGGTTTCAAGAAAAAAAATCTCCATCTTTGTAACACAATGCATTTACCAGATTTTGAAAAGACAATTGTTTGAGGAAGAGGCTAAAGACTGTAAACTCTAGCTCAGAATGGATCTCATACACAGAGACATACCTGTGTCAAATCAGATGCAACATGTTTCTGAACTGCGATGTTGCTGACCCCACTCAGGATGCATTTCCCTTCCTTTTACCCTTCAAGCTAGAAGGCAGGCTCTTTGTTGTTCAACTTTTTTATTTGGTTGGGTGGGGTTGTTGGTTTTTTGGGGCAGGGGGTGTTTAGGTTTTTTTAGCTTTTAATCTACATCAGTTTTCTGAATCCTTTTGTTTACCTTATTATTTGCTATTATTTTCTAATTAGTTCATGTTCACTTTGTACTTGGTATGAAACAAACAACAGATACACAGCCTGCTTCCAAGACCCCTACTTCACTGTATGCTCTGTTTCCTTAGACCTCTAATGCCTAAGTCATGTCTGGAGAAGAATCAAAGCCCAAGATTTTGTCTTTACTGGCCAAGAATAACAGTCCCTCTCTTCCTTCCACTCACATTGTCCATTCCATACCTTGTTAAATGCAGAAAGAAAGGAGTAGTTTAGCACCTTCTTCTTCCATAGTCACAGGAGCAGGGATTTAAACCTCACACTTAGTAACATGTAGCATATGGTCTCACCACCTAGGTGAGAAGTTATTACACTATCTTGCAAAAGACAATTATCACCAAAGCTACTGCCTCTTCTGGCTTTGTTTTCAAAGACAAGAACAAATCGTATCAGGCTACACAGTCAGGCTGATCTCAAGCAGCAGCATAAAGGGTTAAAGCTACAGCTAGTTATGTAGAGAGTCTTGCAGACATGCTTTTATGACAGCAGTAATCGGTGTCCAGTTTCCAGATGAGTTTGAGAGATCCTTCCCATGTTCATATTCCCTAGTAGCTGTTTTTGGCATCTCCTCCCTTCCAACAGACACTAGAGCTAATAACTAACTCCTGCTAGTCACTAAACACAGTGGGGAGGTTCCCACTCGCTAAACCCTGGTGCACCCAAGTGTGTTTGAGAATTCAAACATCCCAGATGTGCTTCATGCAGACCAAGACCACCTTTGCACAGTCCTGCAGGGAATCCTTTATCATATAAAGGATTATATATGCATAGTCTGCTTCCCTCTGCTCAGCTCTCCCAAAGCTGGACGTGGAATAGCAAAATCTTTTCAGGGCACTTGTTCTTGCAGGTGGTAATAAAACTTCCTTTGGAGCACAGCTGCATTTCAGAGTGGACACAAAACTAGAGGGACTCTTGTTTTCCTCACAAATACACCTTGCAATGCTTGTCCCTATTTGTACATTACCTCATAAACAAAACACAAGTATTACATTTTATAATAGAAAATAAAATATCCACATTATTCCTGAACTAAGGATGCTCAGGTCTACAACTGTGTTTTCAGACATTCCACAATTAATGCCCACAGCAATGGGCAGCACAGAGTACTGAACGACTGGAATGACATTAACTGAGAGCTGATTTTCCAACTTATCTGTAAAAGGACTTGTATTAGGTTGTAACAGGACCCAGATTACAGCTGATAGTGGGATAAGCACTGTCCAAAGGCAAGGCAAAATGAGGGCTTCTGTCCCAAACAGTAAATTCATAATTTCAAGGAACAGTCAAGAATTGAGGCAGCCATGTAGACTTTTACAATAACTTCACATTTGGAAAAACAAATGTTATTTCAATGCTGAAAGAAAAGCTGAGCTTTTGCCCTTTACAAGAAGCTAGGAAAGCAGAGTGTCTTTTCGATGAGGCTGTGTAGCCAGGGACTACTGTGGCAGCAAACACACAGGGAGTGCTAATGCAAGGTACATTTTCAGAAAAGACATTGCACAATTTATGTTATTAAGGAAGATGTATTGTCAGATGTTTGTTGCAAAAACAGAAACAGGGAAAAACATCCTGCCTAGCTACAGGTGCTTTCATTTAAGGTAACACCAAAGCATGCAGCCAGGTCTATTAATATTCAGGTCAGCTCTCATGCACCCACCATGACCTCACTGCTTTCTTGACTCAGCAGAAAAAGGGGTTTACGAAAAAAATATGGAAACATCCCTCAAATTTTTTTTGAAAGCTACTATCAGTTAAACCTGTGCAAATATTTGTAAAATAATCTCTCCCATGCTTCCCCACTGAAGTATAAAAAATGCACATTTCTACTTTTTGTAAAGAGGGAAAAAAGGCTCCAAGACAATCAGGCAATTACTTTGACATTATTTAGAGTATAAAGAGCTCCGAATTCTTACTTCTGGAGACATACTTAGAATAAATTAACTGCCCAACATGAGTACAAAAGCAATTTTGATTCCACCAGTATTAGTGGAGATTGAACCTTTTTCAACTCTTTCCCACACCACAGGCACATGTGACCAAAAGCTGACCCAACAGCCTGAAAGATCAGGAGATAAAAGCATGAAATTTTTCATTCTTTCCCTGTATATGAACCATAACTTAAAACATTACCAATGAGAGAACTGCACTTAAAGTTGATCGACCCAGACTCCCACAGGCCCTGAAAGCATACAATGTGAAACAATGCAAAAGCAAAGTACTCCCAAGGATTTGCCATCTACTAGAATTTCCAGATATACTATTTAGACTTGTAATTTTACAAAACCCCTTTGTTCTTTCCAAGAGTTCTACATAGCAGGTACTACACAATGATCTTAATCTGAGTAACAAAAGATTATTTTTCTGTGAACAAGTCTGGGACTCCAAAGAGCTGGGACTGTGATAATGCAACTCAGTTAAATGTCTGTGACCATCCACAAGAGACAAGTACAAAAATGATGATAGTTATACTCGGTGACAGGGAAACCTGACAAAGGATCCAAGTAATGGACACAAAAGAAGAAGTGAATGGAGACAAAATACAAAGTCTGTGTGTTTAAGGAATCTCTAATAAAGGGAACGTTTTCCTGTGGCCCAATATCAAGGTTTTCTGTGTAATATATTACAGCACGTGTGTCTCACGTGTTGAATGCATGCTGCATATCTGAAAATACCCAGCCTCATTTCAGCTCCGAGGGAACAGTGCATACCACCCTGCACTCCTTCATACTTCAGTCGTGCTCTACAGCAAAAAACTGTGTAAAGCATTCAGAGTTCCTTCTCAAGAAGAAATATTAGTACTATCAGTGCATTTACAGCTACCCATTTTTATTCCATGCCATTTTTTAAGATAAATTTTTAAGGATGAAGAGCACAGCGCACAGCATCATTCATTGTAAGCTTCTAATTTTCTACCCAATTATCTACTTATACTAGCAGAAAAAATGCATGAAGTTTGAGTAGATAACAGTAAATAATAAGCAAGAGTTATTTGCTTTTGTTCGGTGTCTTGAAGTAAGAAACATATGTGAGTTCTTTTGTTCTGTCATTAAAACCAGCACTTGTTGTTATAGGCTCCAAGGCTTCCAACCACACTCTTTGGATCTGACTGGAGATAACATTCCACCACAATTTTAAATACTTCAGAAAGGGGTGGGGGAAAAAACCAAACATGCATTCAACTACGCCTTCAAAATGTGTGTATGCAGGTATGAAAAATCTGTAACTTTTCCAGGAAGTTTTTGTATGAAGTAAAAAAATCTCGAGTGTCACAGCATCTTTGAAAACACATTCTGTACTACTTCAGCATGGATAAAGTATTTTTAAAAAACATCCGCACTCTTATTTAATATGGTATGTTATTATGCCTTATACTACTTGATAAGCTGTGCTTAAATTCTAAGCTAAACAAATCCTATTTCCAGAGCAATCAAAACTACCACTATGAAAACTGTATTTTCAAGAAGAGTTAAACATCACTAAGTTAGAAATATATTTTGTTCCTAGTGCCTATAACTATTAACTGTGATGAGATAGTATATTGGGAGAGATTTACGAGAATAAACCCAGAAACCATGAACTTAAACAATCCTTTTAATATAACAAACATATCAAACTTTCAAATATAAACTGGAACCAACTAACAAATAAACTCAAAACAACTTTCTGAATACCAAAAAGGTCTTATGCAAAACAGTGCACATTTATTTGAGGTATCGTATCCATGAAAACAAAACAAAACAAACCGAACTATCTACATTTAAAAAGATTTTTTACTTAGCAAGGCAAAAGAAGTTAGGTGGTACATAAGGAGTAAACCAATGTAAACAGTGTAAAACAAAGACTGCTAATACCAGCCAACCCAAGACTGAAAAATGCCAATATATTAAAGAAAAATAAACCAGAGGCATGCAAAATATTGTTTGTTAAAATACACTCAAATCCATGTGGCTAAAGTGAAAGTCACAAGCTAGTGAGGTGGATTTAGAAATGCCATTTTTCTTTCTTTATTTTCCTTAGATTGACTGTCATTCAGTTTTCCACTGATAAAAAGCTTTCAGTCTTCTTCAACCCACTGGGAACTGAATTTTTAAGATTCCAAACAGGTGCTGCAAAGCAGGTTTAAGTAATTGTGTTTTTATGATCTAGTGTGATATACAACTTCACTCAAATGCTACAAGCAAATGGTGATCTGTTACCTTTATGGGAGGCAAAAGCTTGGAAAACAGTCAGGTTTCTCCAGGTGGAATTGAAAGATTTTTGAGTTTCTCCTCACAAGAGCAGTGACAAACTCCACAGTAAATCTGGTAAGCCACTTAACATTTTATTTGCAACACAGAACATTTTGGCAACCAAGATGTATTAGAGGAATCTGAATAGTGACCTGCAATGCATGTGCTTTTCAGAAAAATCAAGTTCTGTTTCAGGTATGCATCAGGAACATCAACAGCACAAGACTTTTCTCATTCAAGCAACTGTAGCGATGCCATCTGTCTGAGATGCACTTACAGGTCTTTCTTATCTTCTGCTTGATTTAAACTTTGCTGAAAAGAGACAGATCAAAAATAATTTAAGGTTGGCAAGATCAGAAACTGACTCCAGATGCTGCATTTTGCCCCTTTGCAGTCACTCCTGATTTGTTCACCATACACCTTTCTAAGTTGCAGTCCCATCAGTACTACCCCACACCATACCTGAGCTTCTGCTGCCAGCAGTCAAGGCTGTGCAGCCTAGTTCTGCTCTCTTTGGTGTTACAGCTGAGCTGTGCAGCAAACCCAGCAGAAAACATTTTCTGCTATCAACTGATTTATCCTTGGGAGCTGCATCTACTGTGTGCTCAGTAGCTTCTGTTCCTTCCACCCAGAGGTAAACAGAAGATGGTGAGGATGTGTGTTTTAAACCACAAGTCTGTTAGAAAAGCAGCAGGACTACTATGGCTCATTACACAGGGAAGCACAAGCAGGACAGGCCATGCATGGTGGTCTTGAACACAGAGATCAGTTGAGCAATCTCTGTAGGAGTACAGGGTGAGGCTGGGAATGAGTAAGTGGTTTCACAGAGTACAGGACAGAAAGATTATAACCAGGTCAAAACTGTCCTTTTTTTTATTAATACAGGACTGAACAACTCTTCTTGAAAAGCAGGTCACCATAATTTTAACAATTTATTTTCTCCCAAGACCACTACTTATAAAAAGGCTAACTTTCATTTTTACTGAATTTTGCTTGAGACAGATGCTAGACAAGAAGCATACGAACACCTGTCCAACAACTTAAATTGGGAGTACAGACTCCCAGTTCTACCAGAAATAATTACTGTGTATTTTATGGGTATTAGAGCCATGCACATATGAAACTCGATCAAACAGGTAATTGAACTTTTGCTTAATGTTGGTTTTTTAAAAAATTATTTTGTACTTCAGTTTGAATTTTATAGTAGCCTGTTTTCAGCCTAGGCTGTTTGTTGGATTTTTTATCCTTGTGTATCAACAGTATTGCAACATTTATAATCTGGGATTGCAAAAGCATGTTTTAAGAGCAAACAAAATAAAGTAACTTTTATAAATTATGTATATACTCCTCCCGCCACATACACACACCCCCCTATAATTTTCATACACTATTTCAGTTTCATCATCACATGCAAAACTATCTGAATCTTATTTTCCAAGTAACAAGAAAACTGAAGCTAATAACCTGAGCTTTGTCAACCAAAGTGCAAAAAAGAAAACGCTAGTAACGTCACAAAACAAAATTCTACTGTTCTGAAGAAGTTTAAGGAATGCTGCCAATTGTAACTTTGTGCTATACTAAAGATTTTGGTAAATTCTCTTGCACAATAAATACCAACAAACAGAATTTTGCTGGTACAATTTCAAAACACAGTGCTTGTATGGCAATCCAGAGCCACCTACCTGAAGCTGTTCAAATTCTTTCATCAGATGATCATATTCTTTTCTGAGGCCTTCAGACTGCTTTTTAACTGCAGCCACTTCAGTTTTTGCCTTATGGAAAGCTGCAAAGTATCAGAATTCGTGTTTTAATAATTACTTGTATTCCCACAGTTCATCAGAGCCCTAGATGTGCATTAGGGCTCCACTGCAGTAGACAGACCTTCCTCTAAAAAAGCTTAGAATTTAAGACACAGCATCGCAGATGGACACAAGAAGAGAAGGTGAGGACAGGGAGTGGAAAGAAAATGGCTCATGTTCAGAAAGATCAGCATGAGGAACAGGAAGGGCCTATAAGAAAGGTAGGGGTGAGACCAATAAACTACTGAAAGAGGTGACTAGTTAGTGATGAGTACAGTGTTCTGTCACATTGCAGGAGACAGTTATAGAAAAACAAAACTCTACAACTCCAAAATCAAAACTGTCAGACCTCTTAAAACAAAGATGGAACTCAAACACTGGGCAAGATTTTCACACAGCAACTGAGACCATCGACAAAACACGGTAAGGAGGAAGATAATACATGGTTATAGGAGCACAGACCTCACCTTTTCACCCTGTTCTGTGTTTCACCATGCATGAGTTAATTGATTAGCGGCATCAGTTTATGGATGAAAAGGCAGAAATGGTGGTGGGATGATAGACAACTCTGAACAGTTTTTTAACATGAGAAAAAACCAATTATTACTCTACTCCATCTCAACACAAACTGAGATCATATCTATGTTGCAGTACCGAACAGCCTAGGACTCCACAGGGGCTATTTTACAATGGAGGGTAAAACAGCACAAAGTGTCATAAAGTCATTAGTCCTAAGCTGTTACATAAGGTCATTTAGACATTTTCATATTCCTCTGCTATAGGTATCTCAGGGATTGTTATAGTTCTCTGATGCGGCATATCACAGGCATAGTCTAAATTTTGATCTAATCATGTGAAAACAAAGAAATGTTGTTAATGACCTAGTAAGGCTGCCTCACATGGCCACTTAAAAAAACCCAAACACCCAAATCTGATGGTACAAATAAAAAAAGAACATTCGCAAATTTCCTTGTTCCAAAAGTGTGAATCTATCCTTTGATTGTGAACTCCCTGAGAGAGACTCTTCTTTCCCAGAGCCTCCATGGCACTCAAGAATTGCAGCACCTCTAAAAGCCTGTTCTAAAAAGATGAGGAGCTAGATGTGGTTTTTGTTAAGCACTGAGCTACAAGCAGTCTGGTATGAACCAGATTTCTCTTTGGATGCTAGTTCCTGAAACATCAGGAAATGAGATTTGACCACTCTCCTACACGCAAAAAGGAGAACTCCCTCCCCCAGAATTTCTGCTAATTTTAAGTTATTAATTGGAATGTATAGATGAAAAGTAATTCTCATTTCAGAACTCTGCAAGTGGTTTTCCTCTAACAGGACTTTTACCTACCCTGAAATTCTGATTTACTGGAGTTAATAACACTTCCATCTATTGATCCCAACATGATTAAAAATTCATCCCTTCTCTTTGAATCCTTTCTTTAATTTTCATACTCTTCCACAGTTATCCTTCATCCTTTAAGTCATTCTTGACAGCATCAATACAAATTTTCTGAAGGTTTTAGTATTTGGAATAACTTGTATATCTCCATATATCTGACAAGTCAAACCCCATTGCATTTACTCTCTCTCTGATCATGGTACTGTTTAAAATATTCAACAGCAAAGTTTGGAAACCAGTAAAATAAACTTGTGACAATTTGATAAACTCCTGAATTTTAAGTTGTAGACAAAAAAACATATGCTATTTCACTTCTCCAAGAATCTGCTAATTAGAAAGATAAATCTTGGTTTTTTTGGAACATTCTTATACATAGTATAGTAAAAATTAATAATAATTCATTTCTGAAGAAGTTGTAACTCAATGTTATTGATCTAATACTATTTAGTTATTTATTAGCAGCAGCACAGTACTTTAGTTGCAACTAAAAACTACTTTATCTTTAAAACATGAACAAAATATCTAAAAGTATCTACAAATCAAGAAAGCAAACAAGCTACTGCATTGTTTTAATGTTTTGACCAAAACAGATGTATGACAGAAATACCTCACCTAACCCTAGAAGAAGAAAAAGCAAAGAACAGATTGTCCTTTCCACCTGTGTTGGCTATGGACAAAAACCCCAAAACATCAACAAACCACCAAATCCAGACTCATTCCTGTTGGGGCCACACAATTAAAAGGAGCATCACATCTCTGACAATGTGAATTTCTCAGTGCACCAATTTCCCTGGATGCCTTGTGAAGCACCAGAGAGTGTCCACACAGCAGTGCCCAACTCCTCTACGGTTGCACGAGCACTGCAGTGCAGCCGAGTCCATCAGGTACAGTTTGTCATATGGATCCTATCATATGAACACGGATCCAGCAGGGAACAGGAGATCCTTTGTGTGCACAATACACTCAGTTATTATTTCTGGCTTCCATCTGGCCTGTTACTTTGCCTCACAGGAGCACAACAGCTGGACTGGCAGCAAGCAAACCCCCACAGCTGACACCTCCCACCACGTCAATGCATGAGCAGGCAGGAGGTGAGGATGCTGCTTCTACTTTAAAGCACCCAATGAGAGGAATAATCAGTAAGCTCCAAACCCAGAATCCAGCCTCAGTACTATGAGAGGTAGGCTATCCTTTTGCATTCCTTCTCCTTCCCTTCAAAGAAAAATCAACAAACTATTCCTAGGGCAGTGTTTCAATGGAAGACATTAGTGGAAAACTTTATCCCTTTACACTTATGCGTGACTGAAGGTCTATAAAGTAATGTAACATGTATGGTCTGGGAAAAGTAGAGAACTTGTCCTTCCTTCACCACATTCTCTGAATCCTGTTTCATGAGAGACAGTTTACTTGAGATTGCTCTGAATTCTAAGGACAAAGAATAAAACTGTTCTGAGGAGCTACATTACCACAGCCCAGTTATCTGTAGCATTTCTATGATCTTCTCATTTCAACAAGGATGGAGAACCTAACACTAAAACCCAACAGCAACAAAAACAACCAATAATTCTTTGGGCATTTCCTCGCACAACTACCAGTCCTGGTCTGACTAAATCACTTGACTTACAGTGCTTGCTACTAAGGAAACGATCTGGAACTTACATTAGCATTGCTCACAATACAAGCCTACAACCGAAATGATTCGGACTAGTTGAAGAGTAAAAAAGAGCCCTCTCTTAAAAGAGTTTTCAAGTTAAAAAAGAGCTATTCACATTTAAGAATTTAGGCCCTGACGGCACAAGAGACTGGCCAACAAATACACTGTTAAGGCTGGAAACACAACTCCATACTAATTCTGAATTCTCTTCTTAAGATATAATGGTCAGAGTTTAAAACAAAAAGCAGGGCCAAAAAATTTACAAATTTGCTTCAAGTACCTTTTGCAACTTCAAATAAAATTTTGTTACAAAAGGGATGTTAAAGCATCTTCGGATGGCATAAACAGCCTCGTATAATAAAGCCCTGCTTGCTGCATGCAACCATTCCTTCCAATCAATAAATCTGAGTATCAGCTCTTGCTGCACCTGACACCTGCAATGGCTCCCACCCTTGGTTATCATCTCACAGTTTTGTAAAAAGTAAGGTTAAGTAAGACAGACTTTGTTTCCCAACTTCCCTCTGCCATTGGCTAAATAACAAGACTGTGGCCAATTCTTTTAACTTGTTTGTTTTTAAAAACTGAAGTGCATCAGTGAAGCTCAACATAGTTTTCATACATGGCACAAGCCGACCCAGCAACAGCACGGCCAAACTGAACTCTCCCTTGCAGCAATAGTTTTATGAAATGTATTCCCAATGTCTGTATTTTTAATACCTTTCTAACATGTAATAATCTCCACATTTAAGAGCTGTACATCTGTACATGCATACCTTCTAGAATAGCCAACGCTTAGAAGCTATTTCATCAGCCCTCCACATGAATTGTTGCTCTCTTCCTGTCTCCTACAACACTACACAACCATGAAACAAAGAACACTCGTGACAGTCTGTACACGAAACAAACCTCTTTAAAGGATGCATGGAAGTTCCATTAGAATTTCCTCCTGCCCCGCTATATGCCTATGACAACAATGTATAAACAGAGTATTTTCAGGAAAAGTTGAACTGAAGTTCAAGATCACCTAAATGACTTTGATGTGCCAGTACATATTTCATGAAGCCCTGTTCCTGCCCCAAAAAAAGGACTGCTGTAAGGACACAAGGCTTTATGAAACTTCTCTCAGCTCTAACCTCGTGTCCAGTTGCAGGTAATTTATTTTGTTGTGGTTTTCTTGAATAGTTTTCAAAACCATCAAAATGAAACAATATCATGGCATGTCTTCTTTCCCCAGAAAATTCCTATTGGTCCTAGGCCAGTAGCCATACTGAGAACCTTTAATTATCTGAATCAATATTTTGTTAGAAATATGTCTAATGTGTAGCAGGAGAAACATTCTCAGACCTGTACTGGGTACTGCTACAGATATGTACATTTATTTCTAGATATCAATAAGACATTTTCATAATACGTAAGTGTATCAATAAAATAACAGCTCAGAAGTTTTCTGAACAGTCATGTTATTACATGTCTAGGTATGCTAAAAATGGATTTAGGCTCTAAAAGTGCTAGCCCCACTGCTGGGTGCCTATAAAGCCCTGACAACAATATGTGGGTCTGCAATAAAGCAGTGAGGAACTAGTCCTCTTTGCTTCATTTCCAAAATAAAGCAAAAAAAGGCATCAAGTGGAATAGAAAAATCTAGCCTGAAAAGAAAATGAATTTGGTCAAAAACTTTGTAAATAATTTCCAACCTTTCCTCAGATTTTCCTGATTTCACTGCTCAGTCTTGTATTTCGATTCCTCCACCCTGACCTGTTCAAAGCACAGAAGGTGGAAAAATGTCTTCTTAACTTAGGATTTCACTGTTAAGTGAGGGAAAAAAAAAAGTAGTCTTGTGTCTTCTGTAAAAGGTAGAAAGCTGAAGAACTAGAGATGAGTCTCCTGAAAGTCTGCAATGATCTGTCTACACTATAATTTTAGTCAGAATTTCAGAAAAAGGAGACAAAGTATTTCCCCTGCCAGTTGTAAATACTGATTCAAAACTTTACAGGAAATACGCATGACCTTTGAAGTCACAGCACTAATCTGATACTGTTTTCTTAAATGTGAAGCAGGTGTACATTTAGGACTTTCCTGGTTGCCACTATACTGACTTAGCCCACCTTTCAATTCATGGCCTACTCTAAAATAATATATCACCATGCATCAGCAGCTTAAGTGTCCCAGACCAGAGAAACGGATAATTGAAACTGCTTTTGGGAAAAGAAAAATAAAAAAAAAGGTTTTTCCTTTCAAGCAGCAAAAAAAAAACCCCAAACACAAACCCCCAACCAATCAAGAACAAAATCCAAGTACTACAGCTGGAAAAACAAACAAGAAGAAAACCTCCAAAAACAAAACTAGCCAAATTTTTATTTTTATACTAGTATTGTTTTGTTTCATTATTAGGTGACACCCTTTACACTCTTCACTCCCCCCCTGCAATTTCATGGATTGGCCTTTGTGGACACAAAGAAAAAGTTACTTTAGTCATATGAGCTCAGTAGCATGATACAAATTGTTTAGAAGAGGCAAAACAAGCTTTCCAGTCTCAACTTTCATTTCGTGTAATGCATTGCTCACATTTAGTGAACGTGAAAGTCAACATTCACCTGCCCAGTTGCAGGAATTTCAAAAGAAAACAGTAATTTTGATTCACACTCTCTAACACTCCACAGAAAGCTGTGTCTACAGATGCAGTTGTTCTTATTAAGTACTTTAAGCTTTCTGGCTATCAATTTGCTCAAAATAACATATAAGAAAACTTACAAAAGGTAAGACAGACATACCTTACCATCACCTAGCTGCCCATAGTAATTCCCATACCACCCATGGGGTTTTTTGGCAACAAGGGGGGTGGCATCAGGAGAAGAGCTGTAAATATTTTCCTATTCACTCCTTAGAAAGACCGTCTCTCCCACTTTTGCCCTAACAAAAGATTCAAGTAATGCCTTAATTTACACATCTCTTGGATGGACAACATCCCAGGAGGAGAATGAAGCTGAAGCAGCATGAGGTAAATCTGTTTATTCCTTAGCTTTCTCTAGCATTCCTGACTGAAAAGCTTACATTATATTAGTGTCACATACCACCAGTTAGTTTAAATAAAACATATGCACTTAAATTTTCCCTTGATCCTGTCACTTCAAAGACTCCTTCCCCTTCTTTCTTCAAGAAAACAGCAGGAGAGGGAAAACCCACTATCAAACATGCCCGAGAACATGAACTAATGAGACTCTCTATTTAAAGATTCTTGTTGCTTCAAGCCCAGCTGAAAACAGCTGTTTAACATTTTTTATTTGAATTCCCAGTGGACAGTGAAAAAGGATTCATGAAATATTTGGTGTTATTCTTACAGCGTTGTAGCAGTGCCAGGCAATATGAAAGCAGGGCTATGTTTTGATGATAACACGCCATCTCGTACCAAGAAAATTTGTATTTTTGTTACAGTCTGAACATCTGATTAATGTTTCCAAGATCACAGGCACTGTTATCTTAAAAACACTGATTTCAGATGAGCAGGTGCTCACAGGCATCACACACCTTGAGAGATCCCAGTAAGACAGAACCAAACAGGTAAAATCTGCTTCTATCTCAATTTGGGCCGCCTATAAAGCAGTTTTGACAACCTAAACCTTAAACACGGAAGCTGCTAATAAAAGTATTATGTTACAAATTGCAAGATATGTTTCCTTGTAAACAAAAAAAATATTAAAAGAGCTAACATCTTAACACCTCAGCTGCAGAATATATATAAAATTAGAATACTAGTAAAGGACTTTTCTGCTGACAGAAACCCTGTATTAGTAAAAAACTTCAACCACAGTATTTCCTCATTTTATACAGGGAGAGTGGCTGCTACGTATGACATGAAAGATCAAACTGATGCTGTAAGCAACCTGCAAATGATTCCATATCCTGGTCATGTCATTGATGAAGACAAGTCAACATCACTTAAATACATCAGTCCCATTTGTTAATAATTACAGCTTAACTAAGGTGTTCCAATTACACCTTACATATTTTCATAATGAACACATTTACTAAAATATTGGGATGGCAGTGGCATGTTTTGTCAGTCCCTAGTCAAATGTAAAGAAACCCCACACCAAGTGTTCTGAAAACAGATGAAGTTAGTTCATGCTATACCTAGAATATTTTTTGATATTCAGTGTTGAAATCATATTTTTCTTATTTGCAAAGAAGTCCTAACTAATACTTACCATCTGATGTCTTCTGTAGCTCTGCTTTCAAATGTTCAACTTCCTCCTTCAACTTTTCCTCAGTTGCATCTGTTGACACTTTCTTTTTACCATTTCCTTTTCCACTCAAGGCCTATTAAAAACCACAGTTGCTACAATTAGTTTTATTTCCATTAGTCTAATATTGATGCAAAATATCCAGGGAACGTCAGCTCCGATCTTGCAAAGCATTAGGTTTTATCAAATGTCAACCTGATACAGGCAGATAGTCATTCTAGGAAAAAATACTCCCAAATAAAAAAAAAAAAAAAGAAAATAAATAAACAGGCTCAGTGTTTTAGGTAACAGCATACTTGTAATAGAATGGCATTATCTCCTGTGTAACAGTACTTTGCATGTCTGCATCAAGTGTACAACTTTCATTTTGGGTATAAATGGATTTTTCAGAAGATATACACTGGGACTGCCAGTGACAGAACGCTGCCACATTTATGTACAACTGGTTCTAATAATTTATTCTAATTCTCTCCTTGTAGGTTTGCAGCTACTTCAATATTCAGAATAGTTCCAATATCCAGATTCAATTTCCAGTGCAATTCAAGACAAAAACTAGGAAAGGATTCAGGAAGAGCCCTGTAAACACGTGACACAAGAGCAATATATTCCCTGTACTCCAAAAATGTTGGCACTACTATACTTATGCACGCTCTTAAGGTGTAAGATTAGATCCCATAAACAAGACCCTTTTCACATAAAGCTTCTACTATCTAACCACACATCATCTCTGTAATAGCAAAAAAAGTGGTAAATGCTTAACAGGAAAAAGAAAAGTAAAACAACTGAGACAAACAGCTGTTAAGTGAACTAGCAATATAGAACTTACCAGGCACAGGCAGGAGCAAAGGGGAAAGATTACTTTAGGAAAAAGGAAAAGAACTGTTTATAAAGACTGGTAAACAATCCAAGGAAAAGAGCGGAAAAAAAATTTCCAGAAGCTATTTAATCAAAGAGCTGAGATGATATTTAACAGCTTGTAAAAAAACCATAGCCAGTTGTCTTCTTTGCTTTGTGCTCACCTCTTTCTATTAATATGCAAATAGCTATTTCTGTAAACTTTTATCCTAAGTCCTGTGCTCCATGAAGCCTCTGGACAGGTGACAGTGCAGATCATGTATACCAGAGTAAACTCACAGTATTTATACTTGCAGCCAGTGCCTTATGTGCAATTGCTCTCACTTCTCTCCAACGGTGGAATGAAGCACACTTGTAAATAAACACAAATGCAGGGGCCAAGCCACAGAGAAGCTGTGGCATCCTAAGTCATAGGATGCCTATAAAGTTAAAATATTCCAATCCTGAACACTTCCCACATCCACCACAATGGAGATCCAGCCACAGCATGTTGCCTGTACCTGTGGCTACCCATGTTTTTAAAAACCATGCAATCAGACACACAAATAAAAACAGACAGGAGAACAGTTTCCAATTTCTGGCTATCACTTGCAAGTGGCTAAGAGAATGTGTTGCTAAGAGAATGTGAAAGCAGAACAAAAAAGAGGACTTTTGGCAAAATCCCAACAGGACAGAGAAGAAAAAAATCGTACCCATAGGCAGTAAAGAGACAAATTCCATGGCTGAGGGAAGGAATTTGGATCATTTTGACAAAGTACCACATCCCAAAATTCTGGAATCATTTTCTACTTGGGAAACACCTAACACAGACTAGTGATCCTTGTTTTACAGCACCTCTCAAACAACTGGATTTTTTGTATCCCTTCTAGTACTTTTTGTCCAGAGTCTTCCATGAAGATTTATTACAAAAAAAGTACAGTGCCAGTAACCATAGACACTGCTTTAGACAAACTGGAAGGAAACCTGTACACATCTGCAGGGAATTTTGCTTTGACAATGTGCTGGACTCTAAAAGTCTTCATATGTCTAGATGTCTGAACTCTAGCTTATGGTTCAGTCTCTTCAAACAGAAGTCAAACTAATCAGTTACAAGAAAAGATTTCACACATTTATCTTAAATATCGTTGATGACTTTCCTTCCTGAATACAGTTACGTACTGAACCACAGCTTAACCATTCTTTGCATAAAAATAACATCTCTTCGGTCCACTGGTCTTTTTTTTTAAGTAGGAAATTTTTGGTAGTATTCTCATTAATACTACAACAGTGTCCTACTAAGAAGGGGAAGTATTATGAAACTGGCTGACCCACCATAAAAAGATACAAGAATACAAAATACATTAAATACAAAAGATTAATTTCACAAGTTCGAAAATACATTTCAGGACTGCAGAAAATCCTATTAAGAAGAAACAGTCAGCATGAAAAGAGTTATATCGTAGGCTTTTTCATCCTGGACTGCTACAGCCTTGACCTAAACAGGCAATTGTTTGGGATAAAAGGAATAAAATTAGTGTCTCCCTCTACTTTGTTATGACTAAATTTAGAGAGATATATTAAGAATCTATTACTGCTTTGATGAAATTGGTACTGGAAAGACAGAACTTCATTTACTTTGTTTACTTCAGTTTCCTTTGTTAATAAAATGCTACTACAGTTTGTTTTCAGTATTCTGAATTACACACTGTAAAAATATTTTTCTTCCCTTTTCAACCAGAAGGAAAAAAATGAACAAGCATTCTGTAGCAAACCATCCTCAGAGCACACTGTACTAACTGCTTGCTGTATAAGAAAGTTACTAATGAAGCTCAAAGGTACCTCCTGCAGCCTTTCGTTCTCGGCCATGTATTTTTTGGCTGCTTCAGTAGCATCATTTACTTGTGTTTCCAGAGCTGCATGAGATGCCATCTCTTTTGCCAACTGAGTAAGAAGGGTAACAGTACGTCTCAATACACTGGTAAAGAAAAACAGTGAACAGAACTGTAATTTACAGCACAAATAATAAAAAAAACCCCCGAATCACAAGCGAAAACCAAAACAACAAAAATCAAACCAAACTAAAAATCCAACAAACCAAACCAAGACCTTTTCTCTCTCTGCATTAGACGTAAAAATAAAACCAGAAGAGGGCTGTTTAAGCACCTTAAGGGAAACATACAGGCTCATCAACGACAAATAATAGTAACAGGAGAGACTGAAAATATTTTCATCCATTGACATTCTGATTTTTACTTAATGCAGAACCTCCCTCCTCCTAAATACCCACAGCCATTAAGGGGTCAGAGACCTGATTGCTTAAAGGCTGTTTAAATACTGTTAAATGACCCAGTATTTCTAACAGGATTGATCTCCACATGCAAGAGCCAACCAATGAGTTATGGTAATGAATACAGTGAAAAAAAACCCCACAAAATTTCATAAACAGCCTTGCAAGAATAAAATTAGCAATGTGACCGTATTAATCTTCAAAGTACTGTCAATACAGTTAAACCAGAACATGTACGGATGTTGGCACTCATATGGAACCTCAATTCTAAGCTTTGCAAATACCTCCCTTGATTTGATCTAGTGACTGCTCCTTTACATCACTACTTTCATTATTCATCTTGAAGTCTTTCAAATGTTGCTGAATCAAGGTAACACAACACTGAATTAAATTAATGCCTATAATGTAACTATGCAGCTGCTCTTCAAAGAAATTTGAAAATCCAAGTAATTGGTTTTTTCATAACTGGAAGAGTATTAACAGACCTTTTCAAGTTAAGCCTCCCTCCACCCCCTTGCTTTTTTATTGAAAACTCCTTTTCTTACTTCTTTGGAGGTTAATAAAAAAGTTAAGGTCTCCATGTCACTACTTTTCCAAAGGTTAGCAAGTTTTACTATTGCTTATTAACTTACAGATGCAGGAGTCATTAAAACATCATTATTAAAAGAGAGTCACAGAATCATGTAGGTCGAAGGAGGCTTCCATCCCACGCAAAGTAGGACAGGTTGAGCAGATGGCTCAGAGGCTTGTCCAGTTGAGGTCCTACCATCTTCAGAGATAGGAGATTCCACCATCCTTCAGGGTCCTTGTTCCAGTGTTTAACTGCTCTTGACAGTAGCAGTACTTTTCTACCACAAGTCAGAACATCTCAGGTTCCTGTTACCTCGTCATTCTTTTTCGGATCCACTGAGATGAACTGTATCCATCTTTTCTACTACTGGACAGACATAGAAACCAAAAGGATTCTCCCCTCAAAGTCTCTTCTTTTCTGGTTGAAAGCCAAGCTCCTTCATCACCTCCTCAAAGGTCACATATTTCAGCCTCCAACATTCTCTGTACCCCACTGCAGTACTCCAGTATTTTGGGGAGTTAAACCTGGACACAGTCCTGCAGCTGCAGCACCACACGCGTTAGAGCAGAATAACCACTTTCCTTGACCTGCTGACTACTACATCCTTGCTGTCACAGCTCAGTATACAGTTGGCTGTCTACCAGGATCCTCAGTTTTTTTCCTACAAAACTGTTTCCTACCCACCCATGCAGCCAGCCCCCAGCCTGGATGCTGTACATGATTATCCTATAAAATATAAGACTCTGTATTTTCCTTTGCTCAGCTTCATGAAATTTCTGTCAGCACATTTCTTCAATCTTTCTGGCTCCCTCTGAAAAGCAGCGCTGCTCTCCAAGATGTCAACCACTCTGATATGGCACTGTGAGCAGCTTGCTGAGAGCACACTCAATCCTATGATCCATGTTGTTAATAAGGACATTACACAATACTGAGCCCAGTATTAATCCCTAAGGGGCACCAGCTGAAATTTACATCGTTATTATCCTTTGAGCCCAAAGGTCCAGGGAATTTTCCACCTGCTTTTTTTCTCCATTTCTCCAGCCTATGTCCCTCCACAGTTAGGCTCTCATCATACTAAAAGACACTATGCCAAAGGCCTTGCAAAAGGGATATACTGTTCTTTATCCACATATTTCATTCATTCATCTCACTGCAGAAGGCAACAGGGATGGTCAGGTATAATCTTCCCTAAGTAAGTCCGTGATGGCTGCTCCAAGTGATCGTGTTCTTCATGTCCCTGAAAATGTCTTTGAGCCAGATTTGCTTCATAACCTTTCTAGGGAGGCCAGTCTCCAGTTTCCTACATCCTGCTTTTTATCCTTCTGGAAGACAGGTGCAATGTTTGCCTTTTTGCAGTCACTGGGATTCTCCCCAGAATAGTAATCTTTCCAACTAAGCCTTGCAATGACACTGGCCAACTCCCCCTGCCATCCTAGGATGTCACAGACTTTTGTATGCCCAATTGGCCTAAGTACTCCCTAGCTGCATCTTTCACTACTGGAGGTGATGTTACATTTCCTGCTGACTCTCCTAGAAGGCCCCAGTGAGCAGTGGGTTCATGTTTTCTTGAGATTTTCTTTTGTTTTCAGCCCTTCTTATCCCTCTCTGGTTCAGCATGGGCCAAGAGAGGACCAGGTCACACTAGCAGATGGGTGTGTCTGTCCTACCCAGGGGACAGTCTCTAGGATCTATGACCCTCCTCTTTTCTGTGCAGTTTGCAGATGAGGGCTCACCTGGCCCCAATACCTCCACTGATAGGTAATTTTCCTCACCTGCACCCAATGCTCTGCAATCGCTGAACCCCACAACTGCTGTTGTCTTGCCAGAAGTGACAAGCTCCCAGCCTCCTTCATTTCATGAATCTCCATTTACCACTCTTGTGGAATTCTCCTATTGGCTGATGTGCTAAAATGAACCAAAACTGACACAAAAAATTAACTAGGGACATTCAATTACCCTTTCAAACTAGATGGGGTCTCAAGTTGGCTGGGTGATGGTATAGCAGTGCAGGATAAGGCAACCCAATGAACACCTTTCCCCTACTTCTCTGGCAGACATTATGCCTGTTTCATGGATAAGCAAAATAGCTCTACTAAGAAAAGTCCTTTGATCTAGCCACTACTGGAGGAGTGCTAATTTCTCCTAAATCTTGGTGAAAGTCCAGCAGCTCAAAAAAACCTCAAGCAAATCTCTTCAAGAGCAGAGCTTTCATACAAAATAAAATCTACTGGGGCCACTTTACAAGTTTTCTTCCTTGGAGGTTGAATGTAAGTAGGACCCTGAGAGGCCACCTTCCAATTCTTGTGTAGGACACAATCCAGCTATTTCTCTTGGAGCGGAGTTTAAAAACATATTTGTGCATATTTACTTAACCTTTCTGTAGGAAGACAAAGACCTTGATGCATTCCTATTGAGCAAAGCTACAGCCACATTGTTTTTTTCCAAAGTTTTTCCGCTCAAGCCTCGTACTCATTTTTCCTTGACGCTTCTTAATGCTCAATGCTCTGCTAAAATGGCTACACGTCACTCTAAGGGGAAGAAATTTGTCTTAAGTCTGTCATTTTCTTGCCCTGTGCTCCTCTTGAGTATTGAGGCAACATCAAGCAGCTCACTGAAGGAACTCCTAAAGAGGACCAACACTCCTTGCTCAGTCACCATAGAAATGCACAAATAGGAAATCATCAGACTAACATGTCTGTTTCCATTTGTTCACATTATCATTGTCCAGTGACTTCACGTGCTCCCTTCCCAACTGATACGATCTGCAGGTTGTTGTGGCTACTGATGCACAAGTAGTCTTGGCTGCTACAGGCGGGCATTACAGAACTGCCCTTTCCCTTACGCTGTTTTATCAGCTGTACTTAAACATCATGAAAAGGATACCAGACCTAAGATCATAATGCCATAGCAGGCAAGTTGCCACAAAGCGTTTGATCTGCAATACATTTGAAACTTTCCGTAAATGCCAGAATATTATCCTACAGTTCTTAACTTCAAGCTTGAGCTGAAGTGGCTCAGGTCAGGCTCAAGCTTTGCTTCTTAACACAGCAGGGTGCAATGACACCGGCTTGCCAGATATTAATATTATTTTAACAGTACTTTATTTTTTGAGGTTTTTTTTATGCCAGTTTTCCATGTGCAAAACAAAGGGTGTAAGTTTAAGGAAGGAAATGAGTATTCCCCAAAGAAACTTCTGCAAAATACAAGGTTTCTCCAGCATTGAAATTGTTTCTCTCCATGTGTTGCTCACATATCCTTCCAATTTTCAAACATTTGTAAGGTATTATCTTCCCTGATCTTACTTGCCTTGTAGCCAACCTGGTCACAATTGATTCTTTAATCTCCTGAAATTGTCCTTCTGATCTTTACTTTACAATTGCTTTTTGCAATAGTTCCTGTAACAAACATACTATGTAAACATTAGAAAAATGTTATACTTACAGCCAAAGAAATAAGGAAAAACCTGAGAGATACAGGTTTCTTTGAGATCGGAAGAGTTTCATCTGAATATGATCAAAGGCACTGCTGTTGACATTTGCAACCTTTTCATTCACATGAACAGATGAGTATTTCCTGACTTCTCTAACAGCATCTGCAAACAAAAACAGTCTGTTCTTATTCACATCTGGGGGTGTGCATGTATGCTAAACCAGACATAGTACTAGAAATATGTACTTGGACTTTCTGCTCAGCAAACAGTAATAGGACAAAGAGTGACATCAATTATGTTATTCATACATTTTTTAAGATTGGTCTTGATAAATCATGAAGTGCTCTAGCACATTACCAGAAATATGACAAACCGTTGCCCAAAATATGCTTGAACAGGTATTTCAAACACTTGTAACCAGACACCGGGGATAACACCAAAGCAACTCGCTCTACAGATGTGACGAAAGACCCAACGGTGTCAAAATGTCACTGCTGATAACTGAGCTAAAATTCCCAAGCAGACAAACAGTGAGAAAAGAGAAAGAGAAGCAAAAAGAAATAGTATTTTCTCAAGTATTTGCTTCACACAGGGTTTAAGAAATGCATGTGTTTTAGTAATGACACAAGTGTCTACTTTATGCTCCAACCATAGAAGGAGAAAATTATTTCTTTAACATCCATCAAAATAGGAAGACTGTAGTAACACAGCAGTAGTAACATCAATGGTAACTACTAACTGGTACAACATCATAAAAAGAAGGGAGGAGGAAAGCTACAACTCAGCTTTCTTTCATCTGCCTTTCATACATCTTTCAGCTTCCTTTCATCCATCACATACTCCTGATAGTTCTGCAAAAGAGCCAGTACACTGCAAACACCTTTCAATGGACAAAATAAATAACCTGGACTTACATCCACATAAACTCCAAACGTAACCCAGTTAAGAGTTCATGTTACAATCTTTAAATGTGAGGTCATCAGATATTCCTACAACCAAAACAGCACCTTAAATCTCCGGCACATCAACAAATATACATATTTTATGACATGGCATCAGTTCTTGTATTTTGGCCAGATGTTATTAAATTGTTGCTGCATTTGTCTAAGCAGGCAAAATCAACACCAGAGATAAGCACGTGTGAATATAATCACTTATGACTGTCTCTTTCATATGTCTGAGTTACTTAGGCAGTATAAAACCCCTGAAGTGAAGCTTCAAACAATGCATTGAAGACTGTGAGCAAACAAATGCATGTCCCTGCACTATAGGAAGAGTCTAGGCCAGCAGTAACCTATCACTTCATCCTATGGGGCAGGTATCTCATCACTGCTTCCCTTCAGCCCAATTCTATCTTCCCACAAAACCAATGACCATCACCAACTCAAAAGCAAACTCTGGTCAAAGTTTTCAACAGCAGTTCAAGATAGTAAATGAAATACGTTAGTTCCCAATCCCAAGCCATTCATTGGAGATCTACTTTTAAGTATAATACTAAACATAATCCTAAAAAATAATTTAAAAAGTTTATTGCATTTCTGGTACTTTAAATATTACGAATATAGTACTATAGCCTGGTCTGACACTGTTATATATGTAAGTGCATCTGCATGTTTCCCTCAGCAGAAAATAAAACCATGTATTTTTTCTTTCTATTTCAAGTAGCTTGGAGTTAAGTAGCACGTATATTCTAAGGCACTGGAAACACTTATCCATGGAGAACTACTTAATATCCCTGAAACACAGGACAACTATTTTCATCACTGAAAAATAGGAGATGCTTACCACACAAAGCAGTCAGGACAGACATTAAAGGAAATCAGTCAGGCATATGGTACCCATTAAAGCTTTACTCTTACTTCATAGATTTTAGGATCTACTCATAACAAACGTAGCCAGCAGCTGTTTTGTATCTGTGCTGAGCAAAAGTATTCAAACAGCCCAGTGCTTTGATATTTTTTTGCTATTTCAACGGCAACCAAAAGAAAAGAGTGCCATCTAGTGCATGAGGTGCAGCTCAGCCAAATTCTGGTGTCAAACAAGTTCATTTACCTGTGTGAGAAAGGGAAATCAAGCAGCAGCCTAGACTAAGCTCCATTTTTCCTTCTCATTCACTCAGTATATTACAATTGCATTTGGATTCCCAATGTGAATGCAGTATTAGCCCTCTCCTCTTCCATTCCATTGTATAACTTTTCAATAAATCAGCTGACTTAGACTAAGCTTGAATCTCTTCTGTTAATTTACTGATATAAACTCAATGTACCAAGTTTCTTTTACCCATTTGTTAAGAAATTATCTAACACTTACCAAGAAACAAGACGATCAACAGAACTATTATTGTAAGGAACATCTTGTTCCAAAATACTGCCATTTTGCTCCATAGAGGAAACATAAAAATCTTCTGCCATCTGTAAAATAGAACTGTGTTATTCAAAAATAATTAAACACTAAAAGAAGAGCATTACAACCTTACAGAAGAGAGCCTTGTTATTGATAAGAGACTTATGTAAGGTCTCTAAACAGCTCCTCTAATTGCAATATAATTTAGGTATACGTTAACTTTTCCAGTAATCTAACTTCTCTTTTTTTTGTTGTTAATACAGGCAAAAACAGTTGGTTCGACTTGCAAATTTCTTGCACGATAGCAGGTACTCTGCAGATGTGTTTTATTTTAACTTATACTTTGGCTAGCATTATGTTGCATTCAGTCCTGACTATAACAAGGGATGGGATGAAGACTGTAAAACCCATTCCATTATTTTTATTTTTATCCACTCATACCTCTTGTTGCCAAATAAAATTCAAAGCTTCCAGAAATTCTCTACCATCCTTCTTCAGAAAGCTTCTCTTTTACACTGATGAGTCTGCATAACTCTGAAGTACAAGGACTCTTACTACAGTCTAACTTGTAATGACAACAAAAGACGAATCTTGTGTTCATATTTTGTTAAGGGTTAAAACTTCTTTCCCAAGTATAAATTCACTGGCTACAGAAGCGACTTCTGGTGAGGCCAATGCTGATGCAGACAATTTTTTTCTTAAACAATTTGTTGTGTATTTGATATTGCTGCATGGAGGGCCGTGGCAGAAGTCACACTTGCAGCACAAAGAAAGAACATCTGATGTACTCAAATGAATTGAAACAAGTGATTACAGAGCACCTACTTGTCCTTTGCTGCAGGTTAGAATCAGTGCTACTGCACAAATGCAGTAATACCTAGTCATGCCATAAGGATGTAACACAGGCATGCTACTCACCATCTGATTATATGAGCTAAAATTTCCTACTTTTGTTATGACTATTTACACTTCCTAGAGACTGTTAAAATTTGCCCTCTAACAGCGGTTTCCAACCTACTATGAATTGAACTTAAATCAGACTGTAGCATGGTATCCTACGGTCCTTTCCAGTTCTCCACCAGAAAGAATTAAAATGCTTTTTAGCACTGTGCATTTAAGTCTTTTAGTACAATCTGAATTCTTTATAGCAGACAGCCACAGTCTGTATCAAACAAAAAGCTTTCTTCAAGCTACAACTCAAACAGAGCCAACCCACTAACTCTTTAAACATGCAATTTTCCAAGCTCCATACTGACCTCCACGTAAGAAGTGATTCTTTGAGGTATGATCTTAGATAAACTACACTCCCAAGTTATAATCAGGCTAAAAATATCGATCTCTTTACTGGAAAATCTTCCTGTGTTTTATTTTCACATTTATTTTTCCTCAACAAGTATTGACATTCACATTTACTAAAACTCCACATCCTTTTGGTGCCAAAAGTCATATGAATATAATCCTTCCAAACTATAATACTAGCCACCATTTTAGATGTACTACACCTAGTAGAACAGATCTGTCTCTTTGTGTACTTGCATTTTTATACTGTCACTTTACTTGTTCCCCAGGAACTTATAAACTTGTTAGCAAATTTGCAAAACATTATTTTAAAAATGTGCACACACAAGAAAGACAACGAATCTGTTTGAAGACTGACAACTGAGTAAACCAAAACTTCCAAGAACAGCAGTTTCACACCTGTCAGTAACCATGCATGCCTTACTGCTGACAGAACCAGCTCCCAGGCCACCAAGACGCGTCAGGCAGAGCTGCTACCCTCTGGTACCGTCACAGCAGCTAAATCTAATTTTTAACCCCACAAGATTCCTGCAAGTTTTGTTAAGAAGATAATTGCATATATCACATAAGGAATAAAGCAATTTCACTCTTTCAGAAACCACTGTTCAGAGGAATAGCTGAATGCTCCAAACAAAGCACACAAATCTATCCTTTCTATATAATTAAAAGCACTGTATTTAATGTTCGAATAAATTTTGGCAAAGCTGCGCATTACAAATTTGCTTTTCAGCCATAAACACTGGATTCTGTTTGCATCATAAGTGAAACATATTTCAGTACTCCAAAAGTATTGTGCTTGTGACATCAGCCTGAAGAAATTCTTGCAACTAGTTTCCTCACATAAGCCATTAATAATCCGGTGATTATGACTCCCATAATACTCCTCTCCTCTTACATAGTTGCACTTTTGCTTAGAAAACAATAAGAAATACAACAACTCAATAGCCTCTATTGAAATGCTGAACTCCTTGCAACCCAACTTGTAAAAAACCAGAAGCTGAATTAGATTTTAGAACAGCTTCAACTTCTCAAGCTGAAGAAACATGCCTAATCATTGGTACCAGCTGTGGAGGAGCCAGTCATTTTCAAGACTCCTCCACAGGTTTAAGTAATTAAATCCAGACTTTTCACAACTCTTGTTCCTTAAGAAGACAGTAAAAGCTACATCATTCTAAAGATGCAGGAAACAAACATGCAAGTTTTTACAGAACACCACTGAAACAACAGAATTTAAAAAAAAAAAAAAAAAGCTTTGAAGTTTCATCCTGCTTGTTGTTTTGGGGGGTTGTGGGTTTTTTGTGGGTTTGGTTTTTCTGACTTCCTGATATTCTGAAAAGAAATCGTAAGTCAGCTTCTTTTGGTTCCTGCAGAGAAACTAGCTTTATTTCCTGTAGAGAAATAATATTACCAAATTTGAAGAGCTACTTGAAGGAAACAAGATAATGCTGTAAGTCAAGCCTTTACAGTAAGAGTAATAAATGCATTTTGTTTCTTTCCTTTACTATGTGCATTTATTTTACAAAAAATTATTATTTTCCTAATGTTTGTGTTGTGTTCCAGAAGTAGTACTATTTTCTTAATCTATATGTAAGTTTACAGAGGTCTTTATTCCAGTAGTCCTGAACCTTCTGCTTCAAACTCAGGTTCACTTTTTTTTAAAAAGTGATCACAAATTCCTTGCAGGCCTTACACACAGTTTGCAGCTTGCTTTGAATATCTGACGTCTAATCTGTTCAGCACCCACGATGCCTAGTGTACACCAAAACGTAAAGTTGCACCTCACAGATCTGACAAACAATTGCTGAAAAAGCCTGCACTCTCCTCTCATTTATTACTGCCAGATGCCTTCCTGTATGCTGCCTACTCCAGAACTCTGGGAGAAGCCGTCCCACCTGCTGAAGCAAAGCAGGGGACTGCTCTGGGCACGCCGACCGCTGCTCTCGGATGAATCAGCACTGCGTAGAAAACACAAAGCTCCTCAAAGAGGCTTGCGATTGTTGCAGCTCCTGATACTCCAGTCCCAAACAGCAGTCCTTCGGCTTTGTTCACAACTAGTTCAGGATGCAGCAAAGCTCCGTGTTTACGAAAACAGAGGAGCAAAATAAACCCAAACTAGTGAGAGGAGCGAGCTGTGTTGCTCAGCACACCGAAATCCTCCTACCTCAGCGGAGAAATGAACGGCAGGCAGAGCACGAGAATTACTCCGATTTCGCCATACAGGAAGGCAGCCACTGCTGTCCACTGGAAAGTCATGGTCCCGGCGGCCTGGGGAGGAAGGGGCGGCTCAGGCGGGCGGCTCTGACTTCCCCTCCCGAACGACACCCGGGACAGGGAGGTGGGGACCGGGCCAGCCCGGGGAGGCGCCGGCCCGGCGGGCAGGGTCCCCGACAGAGCCCCCCGGGGGTAGCCGCGGGCCTGCGGGCTCCTCCCGCCATCTCCCGCCCCCCAGCGATGCCGGCGCCCCCTGCGCGGCCGCGGAGCCCAGAGGCCGCCCCATCCTCCCGCCCGCCCGGCCTTCGAACCTCGTCAGCGCCGGCACCCAGCGGAACTGATGGCGGCCAAGGGGCGGGAGCGAGGCCTCACCGGTCGGGGCTGTGGAAGTGCGGGCCGGTCCCTCCCGGCGGCGCAGGGCGGGGGAACGGGGTGTCTGTGCGGACACGGTGCCGCCTCCGCCCTGCCCGGAGGATGTGGGCTGGGACGGGGCTGAATGACACAGCGGGGGCGGCGCGGAGCTACCGCCGGCCGGGTGCGGGTGGGGGCGGGAGGCAGAGTCCAGCCTGGCGGAGCGGGGCTCTCGCCGCCCTCCCTCGCCGCAGAGGCCGCGCTCGCCCCGGCCCGACCGCCGGGGAACACGTGCGGTGCCGCCTGCGGAGCGGGGAGCCCGAAAATGACGGCGGCCGCGGAGTTACCAAGGGGCCGCACCTCTCTTGGGAAACGCATGGATCTACGGGCTGAGCAAGGTTCAAATGAGCATTACCTTTTCTCCTATCTGGGGAATGATTGTAAGCATTTTGCTGCGGAATCCTGCTGTGATCACCCCACCGCTCCATGACTCGAGCTTAATCGACTGGGGACTTGAACTCTGGTCTCCAGCATCATCATGAGTTTCTAAAGTTCAGTTAAAATACTGCGTGTGTCCATCCATTCCCTCTTCCATATGTTACACTACATTAATGTATTAAGACCAAGTAAATCCTTTTCTCAAGAGAAACAGCTCCAGTATTCATAAACACAGCACAAATAACAACCGAACAACAGTCTCAAACACTTAAACAGCCCTGTTTGGACTTCATGAATAAAACAGTATTCCTTCAGAAAACCCTGTTGTATCCTACCGTCCGGTGCAATGTTTTTATCAGCGTACCAAGGCTCAGAGCACATTATTTCCATACCTTGGTACCCATTTACCTGTTTCTTGACCATCTCTTTTGCTAGCCATGCAACTCTCCTTTCTTGCCCCTGCATAAGGACATCCTCTGATCACTTTTTCCTGATGCTGAAGTGCTGCCAGTGGAAGAGGTTACCTTGTCTACCTGGGCATCACCAGCACTCTTGACACAACTACTTGCTTTGGGGAATTCTTTCCCAATTAAGTTCCATCAACATGAGAGATATAAAAGAACTAGTAAGTTCTTTATTACTCTAATCCATTGGAACTGACTTGGGGTGGGAAGTTCTTGCATAAGCAGTTTTGAGCAGAGCTGTTTGCAGCTGCTGGCAATCTGAAATTGTTTACTTAAAATTTCCCAGGTCTGCAGCCTGGGGATGGAGCCAGTGTGTCAACATTTTCCTAGTTGCTGCCGGGCAATGTCTGGATGAAAGGTTACATCCCAAGTAATTGTTTATGCATAACGAATACTGGAGAGAGATACAAGCAGTCATTTCAATCCATTCTACACAGTAGGAACAGCCCTGGTTTTAAGTAGTATTTCTAACACATTTTCACAAACATATTTAATCAGCAGTATAGGCAAAATACAGCCTATTAGAATGTTCTGGTTATTACATTTCAGCTATTGGCCTACAGCCACTATACTTCACTGAAGCTGTTAACATGTTCATATTTTCCTTTAATTACAGAGCAGTTTCCATTTCTGAGCTGCTTACTCACCTCTTTCTAGCACTGTAAGCTGCTCTCCCACTAGCATACCCTCATACTGATAGGACTCTATTCACTCATCCCCACTGCGAGAGACTTGGAGTCTGCTTTTTCACTTTAGAGGCTTCGTAAGATCTCAGAAAGACTCACTATGAGTGTGACTGCTGTGCACTTCCACTGCAGCTGATGCGTGTCCCCCACCAACCTAGAATGAGATCTGAAGAGAGGTCCCCTGCAAACATCTGTGAGACCTCTCTTCTCCTGCTGAGCACACTCTGCTGCTCCTGGAAGGAATTCTAACTGAAGCTGTAGAAGTCTGGGCTGTTGATCTAAGGCTGTCTCTCTTATACTGAACCACCATATGATGAATATGATGCCATACAATATATATAATGGCTGGCTGCTTTAGGGAAAAAACTCACAAACCTTCAAACATTATAGTTAAAAGGAGTACTTTCCTCTTCCATCAATAAGGTGACAAAGTATTCTGAAGCAGAAATAAGAAATGCCTGTATATTAGCAGCTGGTTAGAGGACTGAAATCAGACTAATTCTCTTCTGAAACAAAAAGAAAGTTTAAACTTGTTCTGTTCTGTTTTGGCTTCTGTGACAGCCTTCTCATCACCACACACTGCTTTTGGCCAACCATCAACCCATGAGACCTAAGAAATTTAACAATAGGCAATAGAGAAAATGGGACTGTATAGGCTGTGTGAAGGTGCTGGGGTTATTGCAGCAGGGTAAAAGTTGCAAAAACATATTATGGGAACATGGTATTGTTGTGTAGGGGGGTTTAACATAAAGAACAGGATCAGTTACAGGAGGCAAAGAACCTAAAATAGGAAACAATGCTTTGTATCTTATGTTACTTGCTTTGTACTTATGTTACAACATTTAAAAACTAGAAAATCAAAAGGCTGACCACCTGGTGACATTAAAAGTAACATATACAGGAAAAGGACTACATCCAGTGGTTTTAAACTGGAAATTAGAATTTTCCATAATCAAATATCTTCTAATGAGAAATATGACCATATTCTAAAACCAACACTGGTAGTTGAATAACTCCCATCCTTATTAGCAATTTATGTGTATTGGAACAGTATGGTGTTCGAAGTACGGCTTAAAGACTCCAACTATGCAGTGTATTCTATCGAAACACAGTGAAGTATGTTCAGATGCATAAAAAATTCAGAATGGAAGGCATATGATTCATTTCACCCTTGAAAAGGGATGATGAACTTCCATTGACTTTTATGATACATAAAAGGCCAGATCAAGCACTCCATAATTACTACCAATATTAACAGCAACCTAGGTCTTGTACTTCAGGCAGGAATCTCTGTGATTAATCTCACACAGGCACAACAACTGCTGCCTTCAAAATCATCAAGTACTCAGTTCCTAAATAGGTCAAGGTATTTCCAGTCCTCTAAAATTCAATTTTCCCACTACTACTACAGAAAAAATAAAGAAAGCCTTTAATTTGTGTTGATTATATATAATAAATTTTTCTTCTCTGATCCTTGAGGCTAATGGGACAGTTTACTACATATAATAGTTGCTAGCCAAATCATAAAATTCTTAAGAAAATAGCAACAAAGGGCTTAGTTAATACTTTCATGAATCCTTTTCTTCTACAATTCAGTTTTACTCTGGAGGAGGCCAGAGGCATTTTCAGAACTGAGGAGAACAGAGTTGCACCATAATTGGATGAACTTGATGCTGGGAATTTGGCAGTACAAAATACATAGTCATGCAGTTGGGAAATAAGAACTTTTTCTCTAAAACCGGGAGCTCCTAATTAACATGATGAATATTAGCTGAAGGTAAGTGAAGCATTATAAAAAGTATTAACTGCAGAAGACACTACAGGGAATTTACCTGGAATGCTACATAGAATTGTGCCCAACTAATGTCAAGAAAACATTACAATCCAGAAGAGTGAAAAAATAGTGGTCTGAAGGAATGGAGACACACCAAAAATGGTTGAAGAGCTTGTCTCAATTAGCCTAGGAGAGCAAAGCATGTCTGTAGTTTTCCATTTGTTAGCACATCGGGAAGGTGATTATATCAGAAGAGTTACATAACTTTTCTGTCTTAAATAGTGAACTGGACTTGGTGACGTGGGTCATGCCTTTCAAACTTTTGTTCATATGCCTAAATCAGACATATTCATTATGAAAAATGATCAAGTATTTTATGCTATTGCATTAAAAAAATTGTGACAATTTAAGATACCTGAACTATGAAAAGATTTGGGGAGTAGCATCAAAAGCAACCTTCCCTCCTCCACACTGCTGTATAATAAAAAAAAAATTACAATTGCATACAAAACAAGTAATTTATTTAGAAAATTTGGAACTATTCACATGTATATGCATAGAACAATCACAGTCAGAAAACTAGGCAATTTTTGGTATGAATTTCTGTGTAAACATGTAATGAAAACAAATTATTTGATTACAAATAATTGTACTGTACAGTTTTGTGAAATTTCCCTTGCAGAACAAATGCAGCTGGTGTGTAATGTTATTATCTTGTTCTAATTTTCACTATTTCACTCCTATATATGATTCAAAGCCAAGTGGCTGTCATGCTTTGATAAGCAACATGCCAGCAGGCAGAAAGGACTGCAAGAGCCCCACTGAGAGAATCTGTCAGCTTTTCTTTGACCTAAAAAGTTCTGGTTTGGTAGATGATAAGGATTTCATCTTGTATAAAATCATTCTACAGTAGATAAAAAAACCTGAATTTAGTTACATTGAACTTTAAAGTCTTGTTCTTTAGATTCAGCTAAGTTTTTACTTAAACGATCTCTTCATTTTCCTTCTTCCTTCTTCCCATAATTGTTCATCTATTCTGTGTTTCTTTTGCTATAAGAAGTGTAGAATTTTTCTAAGTTTTAAGTAAGTTTAGAAAATTTTATGCCACAAAAGGAGTATCAAATTTAAAAGAGGATAGTATGATGGGCTTTAAGCTTATGTTATCTAAAGCAAAAACTTCTGTAGTTGCTCCCTTTGTATTCTTTTGGTCTGAAATTACTGGCATTATTTATAAGTAGTCCTGATTTTAGGAGGTTTCATGTAAGAAAGGCCCTAGTTTTGGAATCATATTGCTGCAAGCAATTATCTGGTGAAAGATTAAATTACTGGGGCCTTAAAATAATCAATCCTCTATGTAGTGGTGCATTGTAAATAGAATTCCACATTTGTAGAATCTTAAATATTCTCTAGAGTGAAAAATGGAGACATAAAAATACAAAGTGTCATCCTAATGACAATGTTTTGCTGTGTTCAAAATACTTACACAATATATAAATGTGACTAAAAAGTAAGAACCCAATTAAAACTTTTGGAGTTTATCGACAATTGCAAAATACAGGTCTACATAGGACTAATATACTTTCATTTACCACACTCCATAATGGTCATTCAGATAATCTAGTACTGCTGAGGTACTTGATAAAACATTAAAAACCTTTTTTTCTTGTTTTGAAGTTATCCGCTCCATCATGTACATTAAGTGGTGGTGAAAACACGTAAAAGGAGTTCCGTGCTCAAGAGCTATGTCAACCCAGTCCTGGATGCACTGAAAAGGTGTCTCTTCATATCCTGCAAACATAGCTGGATTTGCCAAGAGTCCTCTAGCCACCATTATACCTTCAAATTGGAAATTAAAGCAGTAAGTTACATTCTAGTTTAAATTTTATGCTAAATCTTCTCGTAGATTTTGTGGAGCACCCCTTGGAACAACCACCCAAAGCCTACAGATAGTAATGGGAGAACAACAGGGATGAGTATTATAGCTGTATCAGAGAAATCCATTGAACAAGGCAGAATTCAGAGTATCTACAATACCTATCAACATATTCCAGAAATTCTGAAACAAAACACAGGTCACAAAAGCATTTCTTCCCTTGTTTTGAAACTGCAACTAAATAGTATCTCGTTTTTATTTGCTACACACATTTATTGCCTTTATAACAGAAAAT
Source organism: Falcunculus frontatus (assembly GCA_013398115.1). Taxonomy (NCBI): domain Eukaryota; kingdom Metazoa; phylum Chordata; class Aves; order Passeriformes; genus Falcunculus; species Falcunculus frontatus. The sequence goes on along the minus strand of VZRV01010130.1, from coordinate 1,763,353 downwards.
TATGATGGAAAGACATAAGAGGACTAAAAATTTTCTGTGCAACTCAGTCTATTCACTGACCTTCTTCCAGTAAAAGCTCAGTGACTCAGTTATGTAAATTTCAGGACTCTTTATCTGCAGCAAATCTTTCTGAAAAAGTGCGCAGTATATTTGCAACTCTAATCCCATATTGTCAGATAAACCTATACAAGTTCTATTGTAATTTTTCTGTGGTTAAGGGATTCTGTTTTCCTGCACTACCAACATACAATCTATCATACTTAGTCTTTCCTTAAAAAACAGGATGATCAAAAATAAGAAATTTCTTTTGTCATTGTCCACAACAGAAAAAACCAAATGCTTTATATTTTTACTACTGAAGAAGGTCAGATGGACTATGAGAACACGCTTTTGTATTATGCATTTCCTTCCTGCTCTGTATTTGGGGGGAAATTCACTGTAAGTAGCACGGCATTTTAGTTCAATTTCTGTTGTTGCTATTAAACAGCAACAGTGTGAGCAGAAACCTGCCGTATGTACTGTTCTCTTTCCTGTTTTCCTCTAGCTGAAAGACACAAAGTCTGTAGATACAGATTATCTTTTCAGAACATATACCAAATTTCCATATTGTCTTGAAACCACAGACAGTTGCAGGAGTCTAATGCGACTAAATAACTGCAAAAAATCCCCAAATTTTACCACTGAAATGAAAGTGCAATGCCTCACTGTGTCCTTGAAGTTAACCATCTGGCTTGACAATATATCCCTTTTCCACTATGTTCTTACTGTAAGAAATCTGCTCCCATGTGCAGGAAGTACAGATTTCCAAGTGGAAATTTACAGTTCTTTAAAAGACGATCAGCTCCATAAAGAGACAGAATGTCTGAAGGTCCCCCTGAACTCCACTACTGAGTGATGAGATAGCGTAATTAATCATAGAGCTTTTGTAATTTGTCTTGGAAATAATTATTTGTGGCTTTGAATAGCAGTGCTCTAGTGTTCTGATGATTACCAGTGATTCTGCTTATGAAACATCCTCTTTCATTTTTCTCCTCAAGGAGAGAAAGCACTCAAATCATGTCCTACTTACATCCAAAATAAATACCTTGAAATCTGATAAGTTTACTTAGAAAATAGAGTATGTTTCATCTTACCATCTGCTTCTGTCAAGTGATGAACATTTTCAGCATCTTTTAAAGTTTTAACGTCTCCATTAGCCACTATAGGTATAGACATGCTTTGTTTAATTATTTTAATTGCATCATAATGTACAGGTTGATGCCTTTCTTCTATACTTCTTCCATGTACTGTAATCCATGAAACTCCAGCTGCTTCAGCTTTTTGACATAGGTCAACTGTTCTTTTTAAGTCCTCATGGATCCTAAAATTCCAAGGAATGAAAGCAGTAGGTAGTAAGTTTCCTGGCCTATATAAAAAGCACTCCTCCATAAGGAGGAATTACCACAGATTTCTATAAATAACAGTATAAAGACAATATTACTGTTGCAAAACAGTGTTTGATTTTTGGGTTTTTTTACGACGTATGAGTTTACTGTATGGAAACTGGTATTTATTTTAGCATTTCCCAATTATATCACATCTCTGTAATATACATGGTAAATTTTATAGAGATTGAGCAAGCGTACCCAAAAAATCTAAAATAAACACCATGATTTTGCATATTTTGTGAAAAAAAAATCCAGTTTATAATAGTTCCCCTTTCCAGAAGGATTGGAAACTGAGTTGAAACTTAACTGACAAATATGCAAAAGCTACTTAGGCTATACGGCTAAATAATGGATCAAGAATGGTCATAGAATCATAGAATGATTTGGGGTGGAAGCAACCTTAAAGACCATCCAGTTTCAATACCCCTGCTATGGGGAGACAGTGGATCTTCCACTAGACCAGGTTGCTCAGAGCTCATCCAATCTGGTCTTACAAACTTCCAGGGATGGGCATCCACAACTTCTCTAGGCAACCTGCTCCAGAGCCTCACTACCTCCACAGTAAAGAATTTCTTCCTAATATCTGATATAAACCTGCCCTCTTTCAGTTTGAAGCCATTCCCCCTTGTCCTGTAACACCATGCTGCTGCACAAAGTCTGTCTCCATCTTTTTTGCGGACCCCTTTTACGTACTGGAAGACTGCTGTAAGGTTTCCCTGGAGCCTTCTCTTCTCTGGGCTGCACACAAAGCAATGCAAAACAAGTCTACAGAAGTTTAGAAGCTGATGTAGGGAAGCAGAATGTGTTCTTTATAGAAGCTGTGGGACCAGTTCCCAGTTTTGTTACCCATCCCTTAATACCCAACCACAACTATGGCTCTGCTCTCTAATAGCTCACAAAGCAAATCCGTGGGATGATACAGACTATGCATTGCTTTTCTTTTATAGAAGCCCTAATCTTTTAACTTGTACTTTCATGTTGTTTGGATTGCAAGAGAACTCTAGCTTACAGTATGTTATCTGGGTAAGTAGTCAAAGGCTGTGCTGGTTCTAAGTTTTGTATTAATTGCCCAAGACATCTGAGTCAAAAAATCTCAGCAGTCTTCACATGTCAGGAAATGACTATAATATGTAGTATTACATTAACAGAATTATAAATATTATTACTAGGACACTAAATTCTTTCTTTAAAAAAAAAAAAAAAAAGGATTCTTCCATGTACCACAAACAGCACATAAGTTAGACCTACCTTATTTTAACAGATACTGAAAATTTAGGATTGTCGATCTGACTCCGTACATGTCTCACCATATCTTTAACAAGCTCAGGCTTATTTATTAAGCAAGCACCGTAACCTTCTGAAATTGCCCATCTTTAAAAGAAAAACAACGTTCACATTCCACATTTGAAGAAATGCAGATCAATATCAGTCACATACATCAATTTCTTTCCTTATGACCTTCAGAATGTGTGGTCAAGTAAACAGAGATAGTACTGGCTGTAGATCAATTATTTGTTTGCAGTTTGATACAGCTTTTATATCCTGGTTCAGTCTACATTGTGCTACTAGAAATTTGGACAAGTTACTAATCTCTTTAAGTTCAACTTTCTGTCCACAAAATGGACTCATAAGGAAGATAAATTAAAATTTAATCTACAGTGCATGCATAAAATAAATAAATTGATGTTTTCCCTTACCCTTGGTCATGGATTTCATTTAAACAGATGACAACTTTGGATTGAAAAGGAGGTTTTTTTGAAGTGCAAGTGATGATATTATTTTAGTGATATTCTGGTCTCACTATTTTAACTGGCGAAAATAACCTTTGCTTCCACTTAACTGCTTCCAGCAGTTTTAAAATAATTTTTCTTATAAAAAACACAATACAAACTTGTTATTTTGAAACTAATATGCACAAGAAACAAAGGATTCAAATGTAAGCATGTATTTTTGGCCTAAAAGAAACAGACAGTTTGACATACTTAACTTTGGTTAGCTTAAAGAAAACCTCAATATTTCCATTCAGAAGCCTCAGATCTCTCCAGGAAAGAGTTTTCTCAAATACTATAGTTTTAAGTCAAGACAACCTAATTATAATAGAGAAATTAAGTATTTGCACCATAATATTATCTTTTAATTTCTACATTTTTCAGGTCTTCATTTAGAAAAAGACTGCCTGAAAAGCATGTAATAGATGGTTCTCAATTGAACCAGTTAGAAAGAATCTTACTACTCTGTTTCACTGTCAAGACAAAATCTTTATCAACTTAAGTGAGAAATAGATCACTAATTCACTATACTTATAAATCTAATAAAAGATGGAAAAATTATTTTCAGCACTTTATCTGTATAATTTTATTTTAAAGACTATCCTTCACTTGCAGAAGTTTGAGACATCAGGGACTCACCTCATTATTCTGGAAATTGCTACAGCATTATTCAAAACACTCTGCAAATTATTTGCAGCAAGCTCTTTTTGGTAGTGCACATTTAACAATTGTTGAGAAGGGATGGGCACTTCACTTCTGACCCAACACTAAGTATCTAAGAAATGGAAAAGGGCAAGTTGGCAAATACAACTGGTTTTCCCAGTCTCACCATGGTGACAGACATCTCAGAGCACTCAGAACAGTGCCTTACCACACAGACATTTCTGACACGTTAAAAAGCTCTTACTCTCTTGAAACCTATTTTTAGGTTAAAAAGAAATTATGATGAAAAGGAAGACCAGCATTCTTTAGTCTCTAATTATTTCACCATATTTACCCAGCTTTTTCAAAACTTTACCTCTGAGGACAGCCACAGTTTAGGTCTATGCCATCTGCAAAAGGACAGACGATACGGGCAGCATCACACAAAACCTGTGCTTCTTTAGCAGCGAACTGAACAATCAATGGGTGATCACCTACTCCAATGAAAAGATATTTAGAGATTTAAAAATTCCCAGAAAATAAAAAGAACAAGTTCTAAATTTTGAATGCTTTTTTTTGTATATTGTACAGCTGTCTGACCATGGTCCTGGCACCCAGGTATAGGTGACCCTGCATGAGCAGGGTGGCTGGATAACATGACCTACAGAGGTCCTTCCAAGCTCATCTATTTTGTCATTCTGTGAGCCCCAGATCACAATTAAACAAAGGTAGCTGGCCAGGGATTACTAAGTGAATATGTCTATTAACAGAGGTGGCAATTCAGACAAATATAGGTGTTCTACACAGTTGCTGGCTTAACATACACTATTTCTGACCGAAACTGGTCAGCTGCTAATCTTTCACTAAGACCATCTATGAAACTAGGAATTCTCTAATTTTCAGCAGCCTTCATGCTTCCCTTCCTAGGCTGCCCTTCCTTGTCTGCAAGCTGCCCCTTTGCTGTGCTGATAGGGCTGTCTGTCTTGCCAGGTGGGAAACTTGCTTACAGAACCAACCCTTCAGAAAGGAGCTAAACCACCCACAAACTTTGCCCTTCCTCATCCCAGCCCATCTTTTTCCTTTTCTGTGCCAACATGGCTGTTTTTTATCCACAGTGTGACACAGAGTTGCAATGAGCACACAAGCACAGAGGCGGCTCTAGCAGCTTTGTCTCAAGTGAGAAACCAAAGTGTCAGTGCTCCTCAGCTTGGGTCTGCTGAGCTACTTGTGATTTACTAAGCCCCTGCAGAGAGCCAGATGGTCATCTGGAGCATGCTCTCCTCTTTTACAGCTACTGCATTACATTAAAGGCATCTCAAATATCTCAAGCAGTCTTAGCCCTCACTTTACATATACACAATTGCTGTAGTTAAGAAGAAGAAGCGTGATATCTGAGCACTGACAGAAAGAGATGATCCAACAAATGCACAAAACAAGTGCACTTCTAGTACTGAAGAGACCACAAGTGCTTTCTGAAGATTTTTCTGTTTTAGAGGGAAATAAATAGTTATAGAAATGGTGGAGATTAAGTAACAAAGGCCACCAGTACCCTCTCAATCAAGCTGAGACACTTCTAGAAGTTACTTAAAAATCCGGCAAGCAAAAAAAAAATTGCATGCATATTTTCAAAAGTGTCCCTTTAATACAGTGCTCTAGATGAAGAGATTTATATTGTTATAGCTAATATTTTAGAATAAGCCCACATGCCTAGTTTCTCTTTGATGAGCATTAAGTAATAAAAACACACATAAAATTTTTTAGCAGCAGCCACAAAGAACATCTACCTCTGTCTGAGAACAAAGAAACATTAATGTGGAAGAAGATGTGAAACAGAAATTGCAAACCTACTCCACTAATTAGAAGACAAAATCCCCAACCAGCCAGCAAGTTAAACATAAAACCACACAAAAAGTATAAATGCTAATAATGTAAATACTATAGTCTGGTCAAAGCACGAGACAGAATGTTTTAGAGGCCTATAAAATTAAGGACAGCATAAAAAAAGTGAGTAGGGAAAAGATGTTGTTTACAACATTAAAACATTGCATCTCCTCTTTCCCTGTCCCCCCGCCCCCCCCCCCCCGAATACACTCCGTATCTGACCCGTAGAACTTCAATGCCACCATACTTTGTGTAGATCAGAAGTGTAAGTAAATTCAAAGGGGGCAAACTAGTAACTGTGGAGCTTTGAGCTATATATACTGTCTGTTACATTCTTATTTTTACATACAGTGAGTTATTCACGGTTTTTTTGAAGTTGAATTCCACTCATAAGAGAGTCTACCTGTGCTTTCCAATGCGAGTTTTCTCTGTAATTGCTCTCTTCTATTTGAATAATGCACCATAGTACACAGCCAATGCTAAAACAGTGAAATACACTTTCCCTATTACATATACACTTAAGAATTCACAAATTCTGTGGCCTGAATAGACTAAATCATCACACCTCACAGACCCTACACACTGATCTTACTTGCACGTTAGCGGTGCTTTTAATTTCTTCCGTTGCAGCCTATGCTCGTACATTCCTTGTCACACCGTTCTGCTGCAGCCACTTCATGCCAACAGATCTGTATCGTTCTTGTTACCTCTTCCCACATATTTCAGATCTCTTTACAGCCATGACACTGTACAAGTCCTCATACTTCTACTTTTTATAGGTGTTCTGGTTATGTTTCTGTACCATGCCTGAAGCCTTGCTTCTCCCCCTCAACCCCAGCCATGCTTTAACTTCCCAGTCTCTTTTGTGCTTTCTTGCTTTCATATCTCAACTCGTCCACCAACAGCCCCTTCCACTTTCCAGCCTGGCTAATATGAAACCCTTTTTCTTTCACCAGTCCTTGACTCCACTGTATCAATGGCTGGTCTATTACTTTTTTCACCTTTAGCAACACTCTTATTTTTGCTAGAGACTAGAAAACTTTTCCTGGCAATGAGTTAAATGTTTGTCTCTGAAACACACATGAAACAATTGCTGGAAAAAGAATCTTACTGTCATGTTGCACCTAGTCTAGCTGTGATGGAGTCACTTGCCAAATTTATTTGAAGTTCATTTATAGCAGCCTGTGTGGTGCCGCAGTTTGGATTTTGTGACAAAACCAGTGTTGATAATTCACAATTGTTCTGGCTGTTGTTGCAAAGTACATGCATAATGTCAAAATTTCCTGGTTTTTTCACTTTGCTCCCCCCTGGCCCCAGCAAATAGACTGGGGTGGGCAAGAAGTTTGTAGTGGACAAAGCTATGACAGCTGACCCAAATAGGAACAAGGAGTATTCCATACTGTATAACATCAAGATCAGCAAGGAAACTGGAGTGGCAGGGAAAGAAGAAAGCGGGTTGGGATATGGAATTTTTGTCGCAGAGTGGCTATTGCTTGGGAGTGGCTGGGCATTGGTCTGCTAGTAGGAAGAGATTGCCTTTGCATAACTTGTTTGTTTCTTCCCTTTTTCTTTCCTTTACATATTAAGCTGCCTTTATCTTGACACATGATTTTTCCTTGATTTGCTCTTCCTATTCTCCCCCTGTACTGCTGGGAGAATGGAGGAGGAATGAGTGAGTGGCTTTGTGTGGTCAACCCTCACAGATGTAAATCACTTTGGAGGCCTTGATTTCAGGTGGAGACAAGGTTTTTCCACTATTTCATTTGACCCACTATCACTGGACTATGCTTACTCTCACTTAGAATATTCTTATGGTTTTATAATCAATCTGACAGTATACCAAAATTGTTAACATATACAGTATACACAATCGTTAACTGTCTAGTTGTGTGACAGACTTCATTCACTTGGCCAATTTGGCTTATAACCATATAAAACATTGTGACAGGGCAATGGTTTGTCAAAAGTAATACCTTTGTTTGTTGTGAATTCGCTGTCTCTGGCTTTTGCAGATCTCACAAAATCAGCTGCCACTATCATTGGTGTGTAACATAAATCGCAACTGTACTTCCTAACCAAGGTTCTGAAAGCCAACCTGCAGGCACACGAAAATTAAGAGGTAAATAGTCTAGGCATTCTTCTGATTAGTAGTCCTAAAATGCTATTCTAATATGCAGTATTGTGGGGACTGATGCCCGAAAGATAGGCTGGAAATAAATCCCCATAGACCAATGTCTATAGAGAAGGTATTTGTTTATTGCAGCGCTGGTGGTGAGGGGGATTTCTCCTCCTAACTCACCCGCCTTTGTCAAGTGCGGTGATTTATTTATACAGTAAAAATTTGCTTAATGTTGCTATGTCATTACAACATCATCACATACGCGCCGGAACTGATTTACATAACATGATCTCATGGTTATTAGATAATTCTTTGCACTGAGCATGCACTTCCCCAATTCGGGGGTCTTTGGGGGTCTTTGATGAAGGCTTCTAAAGTCTTCTTCACATTTGAACTTTTCAACTTTGTCTTCGAGGCATGCGCAGTTGTGATGGCCTTTAGTCTATCTGGTCTTAACCAGTCTAAATTCTTGGTCTTGTGGATAATTGGCT
>VZRV01010130.1:1627319-1754858 GCA_013398115.1 Falcunculus frontatus | reverse complement strand
TATGACTCAAGCTGTATAAGCACTTTGTTGTTGTGATCTGAGTTACATAGACATCAGGACATTCGAGTATTATATGTGTAGATCTGTGATGAAAATATGTAAAATAAAACATGTCCCACATCCACCCCTGTCTTAAATAAAAGAGAAGAAGGTAATCACCCATTTTTACAGTAAAGATAAACTTGAGAAACAAGTTTCTAAACAGAGAAAATACACCGAAAACTGTTGACATGACAACTACTTACTTTGAATAGCGGACCATAGGGGCACATATTTTTACAACTTGCCCAGAATGAAACAAATCCATGGGATCTTTTAGCTGGCATTCTTTAGTTTCTCTGACGTCACCAATCATGTATAATTAACAGTCCTTTCAGCATCTGGAAAAACAAACAGCGTCTGAAATGTTCGTCACTCAGCTATTTCTCCCAGGTCATGCTGCAGAGCACCACAGTTTACGCAGCACTTGCGTTCTGCTGAAGCGTCCGGCCAGAAGCCGCTCCACCGCGGGGTGCCGGGCCCAGCCATCCCGGCACGGCGCCATCCCGGCACGGCCCTCCCTGGCACGGCCCCTCCCGGGCACGGCCCCTCCCCGGCACGGCCCTCCCGGCACGGCGATCCCGGCACGGCCCTCCCCGCACTCCCGGCACGGCCCTCCCGGCACGGCGATCCCGGCACGGCCCTCCCCGCACCCCCGGCACGGCGATCCCGGCACGGCCCTCCCCGCACTCCCGGCTCGGCCCCCCCGGCGNGGGCTTGGGGGGGCAGCGCCGGGCACAGCCTCCGCCGGCACGACCGTGGCCGGAGGCCCGTCCGCGGCGGCCCGGAGGGTCCCCTGCGAGGGCGGCGTTGGGCCGGGCGGGCGGAGCCCGGGGGGAGGGGGGGGGGGGAGGGCCGCGNNNGAGAGGCGGGCGGGGAAGCTCCGCGCTGGCGAGTCAGGGGAAGTTTGGGCGGAGGAGCGAGTGTCCCGGTGCGGGGAGGGATCGCCGGCCGAGGGTCTGCGGCGCTGCGGGATGGAGCGTGCCTGGGCTCGCTTGCTCCCAGAAGAAAAAAAAAATTGCCCTGGAAGGAGAGGCGAAGGTGCTCGGTTGAATTAGGAGTAGCTGTCTGGTCTTGCTTGATCCAGAGTCATCAATGCAGTATCATTTCTTAACTGTTTTATAAAATCATACTGTTGTCGAAATCCGGTATGATTTCGTGAAGTTTTGTCTTATGCCGCTTGTCAGTGATCTGCAGCTTACTGGTGTGTTTGGTTATGGGTACAGGCTCAACAGCTTCACCCTGGTTACACTGTAAAGTTTGAAAAAAATAAGGTATACAATTTTTAGTGTATTCTGCTCAAGAGAAGGTTGTGGGGAATAAAGAAACATGAGTCTTTATCACCATTTGCCAAAAAAACCCCAAACCAAACACCAACCCCAGTTACCAGTTCCAACCTTGTTTCTCATGATAGTGGTCTCTTCTAACATTTGTACTGTGTGATGTAGAGAACATTTGCTGTTACGTTGAAGAAATCGAAGGTCAGAGAACTGTACACTGTAGGGCTATAAGTATTATTTAATTCTTCTGAAGCATGAATATAAATTCTAAATCCTTTTTCAGAATGTTATGCTGACTTCTTCAGAGAAGACTTTGATGTGAAAGCTTACACTTCCCAATCCATCCATCAGGCTGTGATAGCCGAGCAACTGGCAAAACTTGCTCAAGGTATTAGTCAGTTGGATAAAGAACTGCATTTACAAGTAAGTTTAAAGCATACCTGTTACTCTGGGGTGATTGATATAAACTAGTCAAAAACTTAGTAATCTTATGAGCTTGTAACTTGTGAAATTGCCTGGTGTCCTCTGCAAGCAATTACTAAAGGTACAACTTGCAGCTAAACTAGTAGTGAGTTTGACAACTCAGTTAAGCCCATACTTAATACTCATACCAGGAAACCATGTACTGTTTCAGTTTCTGCAGTCTATCACTGTATGCTGTTTTCATCTTCCTTGTAAGAAGGAAGACTCTTTCCAAATGATCGTGTCAACCATCATAAACAGTTGAGGCTGTATTTCAAGATGACATTGGGAGAAGATAGGGAGAACTTGCACCCTTACAGCCTGTGCTGAAGAGTAGATTAAGCCCTAAGACTTACCTTTAGCTAGGCAAATACAGGTTAACTTAGGTTAACACACCTCTACACCTTCAGAAAGGCTTTTGAGTTTTGATAGTAGAAGACTTTTTCTATGCAGAAACCATAAATCCACAGTAGACCTTGCAGTGAGAACACTTGCTAAATTTGTGTATAGTTTCAAAACCTGTTTCCTCCCTCCCCCTGCCTCAGTTGGTAAGTTCTTTGGGAGCTAGTTTATAAATGTCATAATAAGAAAAAAAAGTTAATGTACATTATTATGGTGTGATTAGTAAGTTCACATTTACAATTATTATTAAATATGAAAGTGTGTTGAAATGTGTTCGCTCTGCTGGCTTTAATTGAGATGTCAGCTCTGCTGCAGTTACAGACCCTCTTCTCATTCTGAGCTTGCTGCTTTTGTGAATTAAAACACCTTGTGTTCTGAAAACCCTTTCTCCTGCAAGATGTACCTGCTTTTTCCTGTATCTGGCTTATGTAGGGATGCTGATATTTAAATGCCTAATGTAGGAATGATGGTGATATATTTAATACTTCTTTAGGCTCATGTCCTCATTTTTCTCTATTGATTTCTATATTGGTTTTTTTAAGGTTGTTGCAAGACATGAAGATCTGTTGGCCCAAGCAACTGGAATTGAATCCCTGGAAGGTAAATATTGTTATTTTATACTGGCTATTCGTACAGTGGAGGAAGCACTTTTAGAATCTGTGCAGGGAACATCATTCACTGCCACCTCTGACCCCAAATGTTAAAGCTCCAAATCTGATTTCTGAGGAGTAACGTGTGGCAGCTTTTTTTTTTTTTTTGTCAGTAGATGGAGCTCCAGGGAGAAGATTTGGCTGATACTTCTCTGGAGTAGCTGCTTCATAGGAAAATGTATCTTGATGGTGTTCTGAGCAACTTTAGCAATAAAGCCTTTTTTGACCTTTTAATGTATTTTTCTAAATAACCCTAATTTTGTTGCAACATTGGCAGATACCTGTTGCCATAAGCACCAATTTCATGTTGCATATGCATGTATTGCATAATTTGCACATCTTAACCAAAGAGGCTATAACACGTAACCTAAACCGTGTTGAGATATTTTTTCCTACTAAAGGGCTACTAAGTTAAATACATACCTTTTTTTTATTCCACTGTTTGAGACGTGCATTTTAACGTAAACTGCTGATTTTCAAAGGCCTTACTTAGGAACCATTGAATCTGTTTAGAAAATGGTTGCATTATATTGTTCTCGTGCCAGGAGCTCGTTAACACCTGCCATTCTGCTCTTTGTCACTTTGCTGAGAATGTCATATGGTTTGGTTGGTTTTGTGGGGTGTTTTTGTGCAGACGGATATTTACCTCTGTAACCTGCTAGAATGTCTATAGCACGTCCCCTTTCCCCCTTTGTAACTTGCTAAGTAATTTATCTTTGTTCCTTTTTCTGCTTTCAGGTTTTGGCATAACCAGAGTTTCTGGTTACTGATAGTTATAGTATATCCTTAGTCTTTGGAACTGCTTGGATACACTGTTTTGTGTCAGTAATTGCATATAGCTGTAAAATTAAAGAAATGGCTATTTAATTTAACAATGGTAGCCCCTGAATAACTTTTTAAACTGTTGAAGAATCTAGCATAGAAGACTGAAATATGTGTTCATTCTCCAAATAAGAAGCAGACAGGAATCTGTAGTCAATCTTGTGACTGATAAATACCTCCTGGTAACAATCTTCAGCAATTTGTGCTCAGTGGAATTCTATTTTCTGAAATTATGGTTGTTTCTGAAGGCATTCCTTCCTAAAATTGCTCTGAGGAAAGAATGATGTACTTCAAAACAACTGCTCAGTTAGGAAACATTTCTATAAGGCAGGTGTGGTAAATAATGCATGTTTTACAACTAATACTGCAAAGTAAAAATAAAATTCAATTCACCTCAAAGTTCTTGAAAATTTTCCATTTACTTAGGGTTATGCTCTTAAAGGAATCACTGAGTCAAGATTCATAAGAAAAAGAAAAGATAAATGCCAACAGATTTTTAAATCGTGAAGTTAGAAATGCTTAGCTCCTGGTATATTTATCAAGAAAGTTAGCAAGTGAAGATTATGGAGCTAATTCACAGCATGCATAGTCATTTGGATGTGTGAAAATGAATCTCATTAAACATTTCAAATTGGTACACCCAGCCTGTAGAGTCCTTTCTTTTTTAGGCCTGTGCACTTTTTTTAATGGTACACAGCTCTGATCTACGTATTCTTTTCTGTCTATAGGTAGTTCAATAGGTATCTTTAGCTACCTGTTATTTTAAGATAGTATCTTCCTGTATCAGTTGTATCATCCTGTATCTTCCACAGCAGGTGGAGAGGGGAGGGTGCCTTTTCACTCATCCTCATTCTGTCCTCTGAGAAGAGGGCTGTTGTATGTTTAATAGCAATATTACAGCCATAGATGCAGCAATGTAGTGCCACTGGCCCTCCCCCATTATTGCAATGTAGAGTAGACAATGCAGCCTATTTTGTCAGCTTTTCACTGTATCTCATATCTTCATCCTCATGATCTGTTGCCTGCTATAACATGTCTAAATAACAGAGAACCCACGAGGCTGTCACTAAGCTAAGTTAATGCTTCTGAAATATGGAGAAGATGGGAATTTACATATTAATACAAAATGAGTGAGATACAGTCACAGTACAGGACAACCTGAATATAACTGTTAGCAGTAGTTTTGTTTGTCTTCCATCTTACTGTATCATGCTGCAGTTTTATCTAATTTAACGATGGCATGCTTGTAAACAGGGCTTTACAAAAATGTAGTATGTTTTAGAACGCTAACAGTAACTGGATTTGGCCTGGATTTGTCTAACCTAATTAAATTCTCAGCAGGCTGATTCTGTATTGCAAAAATGACTCCTGTCCCCTACTACTTTGTTTGCAATTTACCAAGAAAAGAACAGACATGCTTGTTGGCTTTCCTTGTGCTGCTTTGCCAAACTAATGTGGAACAAACATGATTAGGGTAGTTTGCTCTGTTTGTAATCTGAATTAGATGACCTTACAATGACATTGATACCTTACTTTTTGCTAAAGATGCTTATGCCCGGGAAGAAAACCTTGAAATAGAATAGTTTGTCTTCTCAGTCCTCTTTGTCCTTTGGTTTCTCTGAAGTGTCTAGTCACTATGTTAAATAAATAGTGTTAAATAGGTTGTGCCATTTTTGTTTATCATGTTCAGGTGTTTATACCAGCTTATATCATTTGAACTGCATTCCTAGTCATCATTCTGTTAGAAGTTAGCATCCTCTAAATAGTATTTGAAACTTCACAAATGATGGATTTTGGAGTGATGTTTCTTCTGTGGGTTTATGTTCTCTACCAATACATTTTCCATAACATTCAGTAAGTGACCTATTACCTGCTCATTTTATTTCCCAATATGCTTATTAATTTTAATCTCTCTGATGCTTTGTTATAAAGGGGGAAACTTTTTTGGTTTATGCTAAAGTAGTCTGCAGTAGTTAGTATGATTTGTAGAAAAATTATTTCCAATTGATGAGTGTTCCATGTAAAAAATCTGCTTTATTTTGCAGGTGTCCTCCAAATGATGCAAACTAGAATTGGTGCTCTACAAAGCACTGTTGATAGGTATGACATTCATTATGTAATTAGAAAGTATAAATTCTTATGTGCGATAATGCTATGTATTAACACTGCTATAAATAAATTTCTCTTCTATTTTTAGAATTAGAATCAAAATTGTTGACCCCTACAACAAAATAGTGTCTCGTACAGCTCAGCTAGCAAAACTTCAAGTAAGTTGCATGGAAAACATATTTTTAAAATTCCTTTTTGAACATGTGTTATTCCACAATTGTCAGACATGGGTACAAATTTTCTACTCCAGTAGCCTGTAGTTCATTGTCAGTATTTTTCTGAAAATCAGTGTTTGTGTCTCTTCAAGAGCTACTGAGAAGTGCTTTATATTGCAAACTAGGAGACTGACCTTTGCACTAGCTAATTGAGTTTTTGTAGAGATGGAGGGAAGAGGGAAGGGTTATCTGAGTACAGATTAATTAAATTCTCATAACTGTGTTATTTTGGTATTTTATGTTCTGGTGCTGTTGTGCAGAAGATGCTTTTTGCCCCTAAGTTAATGCAGGCTTTGCTGCAGTTTAGTAAAGAGTTTGGGAATTCTTTCAAAATTCTTTCAAATTTCTTCAAAAGTCAAGATGTAACTTAAGGAGCCATTTGTGGTTGTGGAGTTTTGTAAGCCCGGGTGCATCGTTGTCTCTGCCTCTTAAATATAAGTGGAGTCTACAGAAGAATGTAGATCTCTGTTAGAGGATAGCAGTGGGAGAGAGCTTATCACAATGATGGTGAGATAAGTGTCAAACACTTCCACTGATAATTTTATAGTAGTTGAGAACTATTCCATAGATCTTCAGGAGTCGTATATCTGCATTCTATTAAGTTTATGGTTTGAAACACAACACAGCTCCAACCCCACAAGTATTTAATGGGTTATTGTTTGAACTATTTGTCTTTGCAAGTTTACCTGAATTTTGAGCTGTGGATATACACTCAAGTAGATTGCCATCTGCAAGCGACTGCTGTTGTAGAGTAGATGAAGCTGCAGACTCAGGCAGTTTCTAGTCTGGGGACTGGTGGAGCAGCTGCACTGTCTCTTGGCTGAACTTCTATTTTCTATGTTACTTTCAGTAGCAGTGAAGTTCAGCAGGGAGCTCTTAACACTCTGTGCAGCCAGTTTGGCTTCTCCTGTTGTTTTCAGCTCCAGCTGTTACTCTTTTTGCCACTGGCCAAAAGTCCCATGACTTCCACGTGCAGGTTAGGTGCAGATTTTTTGATGTTCTCTGATGTGTGTTGCACATGTAGAAAAGGTTATGGGAATGTGGGGCTAAAGATGAAGATCATTTCTGCCCTGCCCTTACACAAAGTCAAACTGCAGAAGGAGGTCTGAAAAGAACGAGTCCCTGAACTTAGGAAATGTTTCTTGGGTGCTCTTGGTTTCCTCTAGGCTGTTATATAGTTACGTGGGTTTTCCTGTGGTGTGAAAGCAGCATCCGTGCAGGGTCAGCATTACTCAGGCTGTGCCAGGGGATTTGTAATATCTGACTTTTCTTGCTATAAGTCAGAAAAAAGAGGTGCAGAGTAAGTGGGAGCCTGGTAGGCTGCTCTTCCTAGCATCAGTGTAGAAAGAGGAATGATAATTCCAGATTCTCTGCTGGTGAGAGTCTGTCAGATTCTCAGCACAAGAGCTGCTGTCCCTTCTTGTGTTGGCAGATACATTGTGAGTGCCTTACGTTACACTATACTGCTGGGAGGAGTTGAGGGTCAGGACCCCTGAATTGAGAAATGAAGCTGAACTTTGGGAGAGTTGAGTCAAATCTCAACTCTCCAGCCTCCTAAAGATGCACTGCTGGGATGTCCTTTACCTGGGGGACTCGTTTGTTGAGGAAGGAAGGGCACAGCACACAGTTCACTTCTTGGCGGTGACAGGGCTTACAACATGAAATTGCTCCCAAATGCGAGACTTGTGGCCTGGGACATTGTCAAACTTACTGATTTTATCAGCTGATCTCAGTTGGTAGAAAAAGCTGGTAAAAGAGATTGCTTTCTGTTAAAATCTGTAGGGTTGGCAGGTATGTTTTGCTGGAATGCATGAAGTTTCAGTGCCTCTTGCACTTGTGATGGTGTTATTTTAGTACTTCTCCATTGATTGCTGTGGGACTGCTCGCTAACTGTAGGAATATTTGACTTGCATAAAGCTAGATTTTGCCATCCTTAATTGTTTTTAATATAGTGTGGCTTTTTCATAAACATTCTCACTGCAGGGATGTTGTTAAACTTCAAATCTAGTCCTGAATTCTAAATCTCTGTTATGTGCTTGTACATGTTATGTCTTGCTCTGCTCTTAGAGCTTCATGGCATCCCAAGGCAGCAGCAGACTCACTTCCTGCTTTAAATCACACTGTCCTCTTCTGACTCTTTCCGTAGTCGATCACAAGCTAAGTGGGAGTAGTTAACAGCTGAAATGTGTAGACAGGGAGTTTGTCCTTCAGAAGGTTCTTTTCTGTGCAGCTCTGTTTAACTGAATGTTTCAGTATCTTGGTGTATGAAAAACTTTATAATAGCCAAACATTTAAAACGCTGAAAAAAAAATTCTGTATTTTAAAGTTATTCTTACTTTAAAATATTTAGCAGTAGCAGATGTCATCATGATGCTACTGTAAATAAATAGTAAATGTAGTCTAAGATAGTGGACTGTCTCCTCTTTGCTCAGGCTTCATAAACAACAAAATATATACATTCAATTAACTTGCATGTTTGAGCTACCCACTGGCACATTTTCAAGTGACTCTTTCTTTATAATTAAGTCTTCTTTCAGTAATTTCTTAAAATTAATTTGAGATTAAAAGTAAGAGGCTTTTTGGTGGCTCAAATTGTAGTAATGATTTCTGTTATTGTTGATATGTTGTTTTAAATTTCAGGAGATAGCTACCACGTAATCTCAAAAAAAATTGGGGTTTATTTCTAACTTTACTTAAAATGACCTGGACTAATTCTTGCTTGAACAGTAGAATTCATTCCTTCTTGGATGAAAGCATCTCTTTTAGAAAAGCATACTTGTCCAACTCAAGGAGGGAATGTTCCCTGAATTAATTTAGACTTCTGTTATGTGGGTTGTCAGGTTAGAGGATCTGGCATCTGTGAACAACTCCACCATTAGATACAGTTCTTTGTTTCTGTTACATGTCCTTATATATATCATTCTTTTACAGTGACTGGGAGTTTTACTAAGTTGAACAGTTCACATAAATGAAAATACTTGGGTGAAACAGAATCATTGTCGACAGTACAATGCAGTAGAAGTCACTGTGAAATTTAGAGTGCATCTTCACTGTCTTTGGATTTTTTTCCTCCTACTGATTCCCAGGGGCAGAAATTAAAACTTTTTTTTCCTCTTGTATCCAAATGTAACTTTTCCCGTCTCTTACTCTCTTTTAAAAGATTGTTTCTTGGGATGGGAAATAATAAGCAACAATTCAACAAAAAAGAAATACTCTTGTTGAGGTTTGAGAGCAAACCAGTGAGAGACTCCAAGTCAGAAATACAATTTAATAGGGAAAAGTAAAAATAAATGCAGTAGTACGAAGAAGGAAAGAAATAACACTGACAGAGTCAGAATACAACCTGGCACCCTGTCGGTCAGGATGTTGGTAACAGTCCAGATGGTCCTGCTGAAGCAGTGATCCTGTAGAAAAGAGTCTGGTCTTCGCCTGAAGGTCCAGTGGTGTAGCTCTAGTCCTCCGGGAATCCCGTAGGTAAGGGCAATCTGTGCTATTCCAAACCTCTGATTATATACAGATGGGAACTCTCAGCTCCTCCTCCTGGGCGGAGCATCTCACAATGGGATGGTGAGTCACAAGGCAAGGCATTGATGGGCCCATTAACAGGAGATAACCGCCGGAGGGAGTTATCAAGGGTGAGTCATGGTAGCAGATAACAAACACTGCCCCACCTGTTTATGAAGATGGTGATAGAATACATGCTTTTGGTTACATCTTATATTGTAACCTAGGACAACTCTTTTGGCATGTAGAGTAAAAGATGGTTCAAAAATAACAGAAGTTGAATTCCTGGGGAAAAACATTAGCCAGAGGTACACAATTGGATTAGAGAGTAATTAATTTTGAAAGCAAAGTGATAATACTATGCCCTCTTATTTGCTGAAGCATAGTGCGCTATATAAAAAGCTATTTTTGATTAATCTTGCAGAAATTTAGTTCACAGATATGAAGGTGATATGTGGATCAAGAGTTTTCTAATTAAAGAAAGGAATTAATAAAAATTAATACATTAATCTCTCAAAGCAGGATAAGCCCCACTTGGTTCTCAGTAAGGGTAATAGAAATCATGTGGTTAAGTTGTCAGAAAATGCTTAGAAAACTTGCACTTCAGACTGTGATAGAGAGCCCAAAGTAGCAAGAGTAATTGGGCTTTCCCTGATTTGCCTCAGTGGGGTTTTTTCTAATTTTTCCTTTCTGTTCTGTCTAGATGTTTAATAAAATTAAACTATAAATATTTGTGGATTTGTTAGTTTGTGCTGGCATGGGGAAGACACTGCCAGGTTGTACAGTCTGCTGTGGATATTGGTTGAAATTATTCACTTGTATATGTTTTCATATGTGCACTTTAACATTAGTTTTCAATAAGTGAACTTGAGTCTGAAAAAGAGGTTCCAAGTCTTTTGGATACTAAATAGTTTTTTAAAGTAATTTTAATTTAATCTTGATATCCATAAGGTTAATACTTCAGGAGACATTGCCTTCAGTACCAGGGAAAATAAGTCCAAACAGCTATGTCATACTTGTTCCAAATTTCTCACTTGCCACTCTTGTTAATCTGATTGCAGATGTTGGACTGTACCTATGACTGTACTGAAATCTGAGTTGCATTTCTGAATTCTACTTTAGTTGTTACCCGCTCCAGAATGTTGCTGTTCCCATAGCATGTATTTCAAGATATTAATTGAGTGAAAAATTATGGAACTATTGTTTGATTCGGATGTCAGCAATGCCTGTTATTCTAATTTGGTGCTAACGAAAACATACATGAATATGTTTCCTAAAAATTTATATATACATCCATATTCTTAATTTTTAATCAAGAATGCCATGTATTTTAATAAGCATATGAAAGAATGTCAGCTAACAGTTGGCCAAATGAAGGTAGCTGGCCTTCTGAAAGTTTTGTTGAGAATTAGTTTTTGCATACATGCCTGCCATAAGAGTCAATACCTGTAATAACAATTTAGTCTTCAAGTTTTATTGTCTTCTGCAGTAAGTGCTGCCATTTTGTTTATTTTGGATGAGTATTTGATCAGCAAAGCCAACATCTTAACTTTGCTAAAGCTTAAAGAGGGGAGGAATGTTGAGGAGAGATGCACAAGGTAAAATAAAGCTCACTTCTAATTAGAAATAGAGCATGCCTATGTCATGGGGTTCGGAGTTTCCTTTGGTTTTGTGTGGGTACTGACAGAATAATCTCAGTATCCCCATAAATGTAATTACGAGCTTTTGAAAGTCTTGGTCTATATAACATAGAATCACATTAAAAAAATTTGAAAAAAGGGATTTTAATGTTCTAATGTTCCTTGTTTTTATTCACGTTCACATTTCCTATTTTGGTTAAGATGTTTCCACATTTGAGTACTAGTGTTATGTGATTGTAATGCACTGATGATATCCCCTAATGCCACAATTTCCCTGCAGGCTGCCTGTGACTTGCTGCGGAGGATAATACGCATCTTGTATCTCAGTAAGAGACTTCAAGGACAACTGCAAGGAGGAAGCAGAGAGATAACAAAAGCTGCCCAGAGTCTCAATGAACTTGGTGAGTCCTTAAGTCTTAATTACTTGTAGATACATTTTTAGCTTGCACTCACATGACTCACACTAGTGTTTGACTTAAAAAACAAAGAAATACTCAAAACTTTTTACTGTGGTTCTTGCTTTCTACTTCCTGATTTAAATTGAGAAATGGCATGGACAGAACTTATTAGTCCTTTACCTTTTTTCATATGACTTCTCTAGATACAGGTAGTTAATAATGTGAAAATTCTATGATAACTTGTGTTCTTTTGGGCAACATTTTTTTTGTGAAGCAATTTCTTACTGGTTTATGTTTCTATAAAACACCATTAGAGGTGGCAGATACATATTTAGCTTTTGGGAGACATTGCACTATGATCAGGCATAGTTTAAATTACAGTTTATGTTCTAAAAGAAGGATATTGGCCTTGTGACTTTTATGAAGCCATAGGTGATATGATATACAGATACCTAACCTAGTTCAGATACTAGAAGTGTTCTGCTGCAGTAGTGACTAACTTACCCTTTATTTTATTGGCTTCGAGGAAGAATAATGAGGTGGTTCTCATGAAGGCTCATGTTACATTGCTAGGATGTTTTCTGTACTTGAGCTAGCTTGGGAGCTGTGCTGTGCTGCAGGATGCAATGAGGAGCATCCCATTAGTCTTGGAGATCACTTGGTGGTGTTGTATATGGTATCTTGCCAGCTGTTTCTCCTCTGATTTAATGGTATCAAATTCCAACTTCCAAAAACAGGTCATGGGACGGCTGAACTATCAAACATTCGGAATCATCCTGAAGTTTATTTTGTGTATTTGTCACTACTGCTCTTTTTATACTGTGTGATCAAAAAATTACTAGACAATGACTTAGTCTTATAACTGGCAGATGCTGTGTTGCACACAGAAAGTTAATATATTTATGTAGTGTATCAGTCTGATTGAAGCACTTAAGCACCAGTTGTATCATTCTAAGGTAGAATACTTTTTCTGATTCTTTTTGCTTTTCTTTCCATTTTGCTCTCTCATTACATCCTCAGAATATATAAAGTAATACTGTCTGTTACCTACCCGGATTGCAAGTGTTGTGGGATTAATTTGAGTGCTAGATCCTATTAAACAAATTAGTACAATTTAGTGCTAAAATCTGAGATGTTTAGTGTAGATTTTAGGATTTCTTTCTTTGAAAGAAAATGCCTTTTACTGCTGTCCTGCCTGTCTTTTTCTTTCACTGTTTAACAAAAGAAAGTGCAAGCTCTTTTTTTTAAAGTGCCACAGTTGTTTGAGTTTCTTGTTTTCAAATACTTGGTCTTTTTTTAAAGTTCAGCAAAGTCGGAGTAATTCTTGTTGAAGATGAAGGGAAATATGTCCCGTTAGGCAACCCTTTTGAATTTGATCCTGCAGTCCATGACAGTAGCCAAGGCTTGGGGTCCTTAATTTAATCCTTAATTCTGGATGGTTTAGGGCCAGGTAAAATACCTGTCTACTGTCATTTCCCTCTCCGTCATATTTCCTGGTATCTCTTCCTTTCTTCTCTCCTACCCCTCCATCTGCATCCCTCCTTCATTTTTGGCTGTCTGTCCTTTGTTACCCTGTATTGCCCACGTTGGCTGGTTTGAATCCTTCCTGCTTCCCAGCTGGCCATGCCTCCCAGCAGCTGGGTGGATGGGAACACCCCCCCGAGGAGATGGCAGGGGGGAGAGGCAGTGTCTCATGTGGAGAGGCAGTGATTGCTGGGTGTGGGGTGGCTCTGTTCCCAGGGGAGGAAAGTGCACGAGGGCTGGAGTCAGCATGGGTCAGGGTACTGCGGTGGGAATCAGCAGGAAGGGAGCATGTCACAGGGAGCCTGGGTTATGGGATGTGGCTGGGGAAGCACTGTGCTGTGCTTCTGGACTTGGAAGGCATTGGGATGGGTGGGAAATCTCTAGCAGAGAGGTGGTGGTGGTGTGTGGCAGGAGAGCACTTGGGATGGGCAGCTTGGGGTGAGGTTGTGGAAGTGCTTTGCTTCAGAAAGATGGGAAATGTGATGTGGTACTCTGGTGCCAGGAGGGTGGGAAGCGTGGGGAACAGGCACTGGGCATGGCAGTTTGGTGGTGAGATACGAAAGCTTTGGGAGGCCTGGGGAAATACTACAACATCTGATGGTAGTAAATAGGTGGTAGACGTGAGTAGTGTGAAAACCTGGTGTTGGATAGGGACCTCTGTGTCATGGAGGCTTGCTTTTGAGTTGGGGTTTATGTCCAAGATGAGTACTGATCCATGGTTTTAGCCAGATATTCTTGAATATCCCTTTCATCTCTTGTTCAACGAAAAAGTCATTCCATTGTTTATTACCTTTGTGTTGTACATGTGGTGCAGAATAATTTCTGCTTTGTCAAAATCAGCACTGTGATACTACTGTGAAAGCTTTGCGCTTGCTGTGGTAAAAGATACCTTCCATTGCTTGTAAGGTGTTCCGGGTAGAATGTTGAGATAACTGTCTAGTTTTTTTTATGTACCGCTACACTCTGTGGGTATGTTTGGGGACACAAATGTGCATGTTTAGGTATGTATTTAACATACATTCCTACAGCTGATCTATGTTAGTTCACTTACAGCTTTTACTTTGTTGTGATTTGAAGTTTATTTTGCAGTGATAGGAAATGCTATGGTAAATATATAAAATATTTCAATTAGGTACAAATACAGGTCAATTGGAGGAACTACAAGAGACAGTAGCTTTTACTAAGAAGCGGTTTTTTCTGGATGCCTGAAGTTGCTAGTAGTCTGCAGATCTCCAGCTTCAGTGTATGATGTTAGGAAGATGCTTTCTCTGAAAGCATTTGGTAATCTTTTGACCGAGCTCTCTACTTAGAGCTGAAGTAGATCTGAAAGTCCTTTGTGTTGGAGTTTCACATTCTTTGAAATTCACTTTACACTTTGGCAAAGTAAAAAGAAAAACTTAATTTCCTATGTAATTTTAGAGATTAAAAGTGATTTGTGAGTGTGTGTGTGTATATATATACATATATATATACATGTATATGTAAATATATATATATATTTATATAAAATTAAACCCCGGATTTCTGCAACTCTTNTGTGAGTGTGTGTGTGTATATATATATATATATATACATGTATATGTAAATATATATATATATTTATATAAAATTAAACCCCGGATTTCTGCAACTCTTCTAGCTTCCAACATGCTTTGGGTTCTCTAGCAAAGTAGAATAAGCTATTAGCTGCTTCTCTAGTGCTATTTCTTTGTATCTTACAATCCAAATCAGTGTTTGCATAGGTAAAACAAGTGCCAATATTCAGATGTCACACAGTGCCTAATGCAGTGAATTATATGCTCTGACTATGCTTCTTGGTGGTATTTAAATACAAATATTTTATAAAGTGAAAAAGAAACATTGCTAAGCAAGATTAAACAATAGAATGTGACAAGAAAATGGTACACTATATACAGTTCCCTTTCACAGAAGAAATTCTGCAGGCATTAAAATATCAGCTGTCTTCCATGTGGGATACAGAAATTACTGTCTTCAACAGCGGCCAGTAACTTATCAGATGGAGATGAAAAAATTCTGAGTTGTGCAGCAAAAGGCCAGTTTAAGTGTGGAGAGGTTAATTCCATCTGTTAGTTACAGAGCTACCTCGGGACAACAAAGGATTTCTCTCTTATCCTGGTTAAATACTTATAAACGATGTCATCATTATTCATATAAATGCCTAGATTTGTTTTAATGACAATAAATTCCTCATTTCTGTATATGCTTGTATTATAATTTTTGTCTCAGCAAGTTCATCTGTTTGCTTAAATGATCTTGTGAATATATAATATTTCAAGTCAGGCTCTTGCACCAGCCATAATTTTGCTCTTTTGTAAAGTCAGACTTACTCTGAGTGTGCAGAGCTGTGCAGTCATAAAATGAAGGAGAAGGTGTCTATTAAAATACGGTTTCAGGTATCTTTAGTATATAGAAGTTGTTCCAGGCAAACATTGCCTTCCATGTAACTTAAGAGAGGATGGACAAAGATAGAACTATGACCTTACTTTAAAGCTAAATACTTCTAAAGAAATAACAAAATACTGTCAGTTATTGAGGTCTAGCTAAAATGGAGAAAACCCTACGAATGTATTGTGCTCCTGTTGTGGTTTAACCCCAGCCAACAGCCAAGCCCATGCAGCCTCTTGCTTGCTCATCCTTGAACAGAGATGGGGTGGGGGAGAGAATTGGAAGGGTAAAGTGAGAAAACCCATGGGTTGATACAAAGACAGATTAATGGGTAAAGCAAAAGCCAGGCGTGCAAGAAGAGCAAAACAAGGAATTAATTCACCACTTCTCATGGGCAGGCAGGTGTTCAGCCATACCCAGGAAAGCAGGGCTCCGTCACATGGGGACACAGACCCCATTGCTCCTAATGTCCCCCTCTTCCCCCAGCTTTCTGTGCTGAGCATGATACTGTACAGGATGGAATATCCCTTGGATCAGTTGGGCTCAGCTCACCTGGCTGTGTCCCCTCCCAACTCCTTGTGCACTCCTAGCCTCCTCACTGGTGGAGTAGGATGAGAGGCAGGAAAAGGACTTGACTCTGTGTAAGTCATGTTCAACAATAATGAAAACATTTCTGTGCTATCAAAACTATTTCCAGCACAAATCCAAAACACAGCCCATATCAGCTACTATGAAGAAAATTAACTCTATCCTTGCTAAAACCAGCAAAATCCTTTATAAAGGGGGAGCAAAGCTTACCTGGGCCAGTTTTTTAGGCTTACCATCACAATACAAGATTTAAGGGAAATTCAAAGAAATTCGCTTGTAAAGAAGTGTTGCTGGAGAAAACGGAAATTAGTTAGGGAATGCATGATACTAGGAGAAATACAATTTGAAAAAAGTTATGTGGCTATGCCTGGAAGGCCTCTTTGTAGCTGGTATAATGTAGGGGGTGGTAGTCTGGTCTTCTGAAGTGTACCCTAGAACTAGTGACGTATGCACAATGGTGACAGTAATCTTGGACACGAAAAGTTCTTCTGGAGACTAGAAATAAATTTGACTTAGCACTTTTCTAGGGTAAACAATATGGATCATACATGATTTAAAAAAGAAAAAAACCTGGGTAAAGCTGATATGTCTGTTAGAGTAGAAATTAGAGGCAATGGAAAGAGGAAAATGACCTCTTATCTACCTGTCTTAATGTGGTTTGCATTGTGGGACCTTGTCTTTTCCACTATGCAGGTTTCTCTGTTTCAGTGCACTTTTCTAGTATTGCTGCTACATGTAGTACCCTGAAGTTTCCACTGAAAGGGAACACTGTTGTAAAGACTGTGAAGTTTTCTATGGTACTGCAGCTCATCATCCAGTTTGTGTCATACACTAATGCAAAATAGTGCTTGATAAAGGGAGACAACATTGTCTGTGTTTCCCCCACTTTTGAAAATATCATTAATTAGAGCAGTAGCTTCCCAAATATTATAAGCCTAGAAATTATTTTTTTCCTTCTTGTTCTCTGTTGCTAATGGGCCTATTTTGTAGAAAAGAGAGCATGTTCCTTTGTGTACATATGTATAGCATGTATATGTTCATAAATACAAATACGAGCAATATGTATATTCATCCTAATGTATCTCAGATGCTTTTCAGAGTTATCTCATTGTTCTTAATGGTTATCTTCGTGAATTCTAGGGGAGGGATTAGATTCCCGAATCTAATGGAGAGCTTGTTTTATTGAAAATAGAACTTACTGCCATCCATTTTAGACAAGTCAAACTAATTTGACTTCCTTGAGCAAAGGAACTCTAGAACAAACAACCAATTTGATTGAGTCTATATAAAAGTGCTGTTAAATAGTAGGATACACAGATTTATCAAGAATGAATCCTGTTTAACCAACCGTATTTTCTTTGTTGGCAGCATAACAGGCCTTGGGACTAGAGAGATCAATGACTGTCTTGTAGTTTGATTTAAATAGGGCTCTTGACACCATTGATTTAAATAGGGCTCTTGACATCATGTCACACTAGCAGGATCAGCAGTAGAATCCAGATGAAAATGTCATGCAGTGAATGCGAAAGTTTAGAGTAAGCTGTACCCCAAAAGCCTTCATCTGTTGTTCACTTACTCAGCAATATATCAAGTAGGGTGTTGTTAAAATGTGTTCTGTAGCTGGCTTGTGTTTTCATTAATGATTTGAGTGATGTAATATGGCATATATCCTTATTAAATTTACAACCAGTAATCAAGCAGAGAAGAATGGAAAGTATGTTGGGAAACAGGATTAGAATGAAGGATATTCTTAGCGAATTGGAGATACATCTTAGCTGAACTGATTTTATTTCTCTTTCAGACAAGTGCTAAGTCCTCACAATAAATAGTTGTAGTTAAGAGGGGGAGCAGGAGAAATGACTGTATGGGTTACAGTTCTGCAGAGAGGGTTGATAGTTCCTCGCAAATTGAGTGCAAGCCACTTGTTCATTTATTTTGTAGCAGTGTGACATTGTTGGCAATGGAGTTTGTACTGATCTTTGTAAGGAAGGGTGTTGTGTACAAGGCACTTGAAACAAATCTGTTGTTCATGCTTCAAACAGTACCAAGTCTCTTATGAGGCACCTCATTGAAGGAAGACTTAGGTTAATTGGAGAAAGTCCTGAGTACAGCAGCAATGATGGCTGAAGGTCTTGAGGATGGTCAGTGGGTGGAGGAACTGGAAGTGTGTCGCTGTGGTTAGGAAAAGAGGGGTCTGAGAGGGAGAGTAATGTTCTTCAGATAAACAAAGGTTTTTCAGATGGGAGGGGAGTAAATGGCTCTCCATATGCACTGTGATTGAAACAGTAGGTAATAGGCCTGAAATGAGGCAAAGGAATTTTTTTCTAAAATGTTAGGAAAGAGTTCTGCCAGCAATGATAATTTCAGGGGAGCTGTGAAGTATTTGAAGCCTTTTTAAAAGTGTTTTAGACAGAGCATGGAACAGGAATACAATCATGTAGTCATGGAATAGCTTGGGTTGGAAGGAATCTTTAAAGCTGATCTAGTTCAACTCCTCTACAATGAGCAGGGACAGTTAGATAGGGATGGTTTTGCCTTGAAGTAGGAGGACTCAGTAAGGTGATCTGCTACCAGTCCTTTGTTTCTTTTGGAGATGTTCCCCTCCTTCCCCAATGTTTGGTTAGCTTTTTTGTTTTGTTTGGGGTTTTTTTGTTTGGTTGTTTTTGTTTATTTTTGGTTTTTTTGGTTCATTTGTTTGGTTTTTTTTTTAAAATTGGAATGCTTGATGTAAAATATTCTTCACAAGTTGGTTTGTTGGGCATTGTTCCCAGATACCACCTGTAATATTATTAGGACAGCATGACTGGAAATTTCATGCCATCACTTCAATTTAGCCTCTTCTTATCATTCCTTCAGATGAAATAGATAAATCTCCTCAAAGACCTTCAGCTCAACCCTCTGACACAATTACTTCTCTTCTGGTTGTGACTGACATTCACGAAACTTAACATAGTTCATTGTGTTACTTGAGTGCTGCAAAAACTGACCCTCAAAAGCTATTATGTCAGTCTGGTCTAGGAGAATGCAGTGAGCAGGAAAAAGGAGGTAATACTGACTATGTGAATGAAAGTGTCCTGTATCTAATTTTTTTTCCCTTTTCTGGAAGAGAAGGCAAGCTGTCCGACTGTTTTTAAGAAAGATATTAGTTTATTTCTCTAAGTTTTTTAGTATTTGGGATCAGTGATGAATATTGTTTTGTATTCATCAAAATACTAAGCACTACTAGTTAGTATTCAGGAAACAACAGTTCTAGTTTGTTATTTTAGTAGTAAGTATTCATACTAGTTTATTTTATACCAGTTAGCCATATCCGTTGCAAGGTGGAATTACCTTTACCTATGGTTTCCACGGTGTACATTATTAATTGAGTATTAAAACAGCATAAGTAATCTAACGAATACACGGTGACTTATTCTGAAGTGATTGCAGATTTGCTGACTGCAATATTTGTTCCTCAGGTTAAATACTGTTGTCTAAAAGCTGTTTCATTTTAGCTGCTACAGTTTTTGTGGTAAGATTCAATATGTGTTATGTATTTGTACACAAGTATTACTAAACTTGCAATGGTAAACTGTCTGAACACCTGCCATGGATACTGTGGTAGCTCTCTTTCACTGCTGCCTTCTTCCTGTATCCTGTTCAGTGATGAACTTAATTTTTTTTCTATTCCAAGCAATAATTTACGGTGTATGATTGCCAAGCCAGATCTTGTGTTGACTGCTGTTAAAGTGAGGATGGACTTGGTTACTGTCATGTCAGTGAAGTCTTTCACTGCTAGTACACACAGCAGACAGATTTGGTGATACTAATACTGCTGTGCACAGTTCCTCATAAGAATCAACACACATCAAACTGGAGGGAAAAGTTGCTTTCATGGTGCTTTTGCTTAGGAACTTAGATGTCTTACAATTTGCTGCCTTGTGAATACCTAGTGTCCTCCAAAATAATATAGCATATATCTGTGTAGCACAGTGTATTGTTCTGTAGGGGTAAGTGGACTGATTTGATTAATAGAAATTACATGGCTTTGATTGCATGACTCTTTGCCTGGGGTAATTAGTCCTGCTGAGAATGACTGAATTATATTACTGGCTCGGAGCCATCTGCATTAGTGCCACTGCTTCAGGTGGTGCATCTGCATCCATAGGAAGTGCAAATATTCTGCTAAAACATTTTTCTTCTGTCCCCAGTGGTGTTAGCAGTAACGCTGCCAGACCTTCACTGAAATTGTCTGGACTAGAAAGTACTGTGCCATTCTGTAGCTGAATGTAATCTCCATGTTCTTCAATTTCGTGTTGTTACTTTCAGTTGAGTTGTTTTTTATTTTGCTTTGTTACATTTTTCCTGAGGTTCTGTTATCGTAAGATGGAAGATTTTGCGAAAAGTAGATGTGCAAATTTTATTTGTAGAATTCCAGGCCAAAAAAACCCCTTTCTGGTGGGAAGGTCAATTTTTTTTCTTGTTGGCTTTTGAAATAAAGAAAAATCTTGATAGTATGTAGCAAGTTCATTAATTTGAACTGTTGACTGTAAGATACTAAATTAATGTGCATGTAATAAAATGACTTTCAAAACTTAATACAATTTTTCATTAGTAAGAGGCCAATAGTGTAAGATCTCTTTATCCTCTTTGAGCCAGGCAGACAGAACATACAGATTTTACTGTCAAATTGTGTTTTTCTGTGACTAGGATTCCTAGCTTGGAAACCTGATGTTAAACAAAGCATTTTACTTAAATATTTTGTATGTTTCACCTAAGCTCTGGCATGTATTCTTTTTCTAACCATTTCAGTAGACTAAATTACAGGCACATGAGAGAAAAGACTTAAGTTTGAATTGATGCAAGAAAAAAATCCTGTTACAATTTTGTTTTTCAATATATCCTTTTAAATTACCAGGGTTTGGAATTTAATTTTCTTTATGCATACAGTTCAAGAAAAATAATCCAAATATAATTGTTATTCTGGGATTTCTTGATGCTTAGTTTCCTTTAACCATAAACAAGTTTCAAGTTTCCATATGGAGTGAATTGTGAAACTATTTTTTTGCGTAAGCATTAAGTTGATTTCTGATATTGATGAGATTAATTTTTTAGCTATAACCACTCAAAATTTGATTTTGCTGTATTATTAAGTATTTGGTAATTTTAATCTTAAGTACATAGACGTTTTCAGAGGGCTGTATGTCAGATGTTTTAAAATGGATTTCATATTCTGCTTTCTATTGTGGTGTTAACCTGTTCCTATGAGATATGCTATTGACAGCCTGGTAGCAAGGCTGTGTCAGAAGTTAATTATGGTGTGTTCAAGTTGCTTTTGCTGTAGCATGTGGAGTATTTATAAAAGTTTTTATCCGTATTCCAGGCCCATCAAAGACTATTTTCTGTCTTAAGCTTTTTTCTTTCTCAGTTACAGATGTCCACACCTGTTGTTCCTTATTTTTCTGGAAAGCTTTACTCTTTCAAACTCCTTGTCATCTGTTCCCTAAATCTGATTGCTGCTATTTCATTATTAGTATCAGTTATGACTATTATTGTATGATCTAATGTATAGAAGTTTTGGTTGTAGGCCAGTATTACATTAAGCTAGGCTTCAGCAGGTACAGAGTAAAATCTAGGGCCTGACAGCTCTTGATTTATTTGCTTCTAACAGTTCAGAGGACTCCAGTGGGAAAGAAATGATAGTGAACAATAACTAAGGAAGGGGAGGGGAGATGTGTTGTAATGCCACAAAGTGTTTTCTGCTTGGAAAGGAATTATTGTCAGGACAGCAGAATAACTGCACCCGTAATGCAGTTGATGAGCTACTATGCATTTAAACTTTCATGTGTATGGACAGGCACATGAGCACAAATAGTGTTTGCCTTGGTACTACATTCAGTTCAGTGTTTGAGATTAAGCCAGTACTTCTTATGTCTTAAAATTACTGTAACTACAGTGTTTTCTGTTTGCTTTGGTAATACATCAGAAGCTCTGGGGTTTTGAGAGCTAGAGGATATACCTGGGGTTTGTAGTGGCACCTAATGCTGAAACAGAGGAACTTGGGGATTTTGAAAGAACTGGTTGGAAATAAAGAATAGAAGGAGTGATGAAAAGGGAAGTTGTGGAAGAAGCTCTTGGCAATTACACCATCGTATCTTTTCTCATTAATAGGTTTAAATGTAAAGGCCAGGTCTCATAGGTTTTTTTTTTTCCGGTTTTTGTTTATTTTGCAGTTAGTGAATTTAACTGTGCAATTCTAAAATCTGAAAACCGTACTTACATTCTGTTTCTCTAATTTACAAAATTCTCCTTCTACTCTCTTCTCAAAATATCCCTATAGAGCAGAAAGGAATTATACCAAGCCTGTTTCTGTTTTGCTGTTAAGGAATATTTGTTCCCCACCAGAAGGATGGCATTCCAACAAGGTTTGGACCTTGTTTTTGCTTTACCCTTTGATCCTTTCAAGTGTTGGAACAGTAAGTATTTTTGTATTTGTTAGCTAGGTGTGTCATAAGAGTGGAGATGTGAAAGGATATGAGAGAACCAGCCACACAAATAGGCTTGTAGTTATGAATGCTTGTGTTCAGCCAAATACAGGGTAAATACAAATTCAGAGGAATTTTTTTATTTTTAATTGGTTTGCGGCGGTTATGATTGTGTAACTAGTTCAGGTCCTAGGGCATCTTTGAGTTTTGAGACAAAGTATTGTTACTGGATAGTCGTGCTTTTTAATAGAACTACATAATTAAAAGTAGAAAGAAAAGCCCTTGGTTTCTGTTTCCAGGTGACATACAAAACTTATCAAGACCAAAAGATATCTGCAAGCTTTGTCTGCCTTTGAATGTAGTAATTTTTGTGCACTGACTTTAAAAACTCTCTATTAGTTAAAAAAAAAAAATTGACCTGACCAAAGATGAAAAAAAAGTTTGAAAGAAGTACTTTTGGCTGAGAGAGCCGAAGGGACACAGAGGTTAGTGGTGAGTCTTTCAGAGATTATCTTTTTGCAACTTGTAAATTATCAATACATTGTAGAGAGTATGAGTAGATGGCAAGACTTTGAAAATAATTTGCAGTATCTCTTACATATTACATAAACAAAGCAGAAGTTGTATGTGTATGTTCATGAAGAGAAAGGCAAGTTGAATTACATAATTTCAAACAATGAATGCAGGGATATCAACAAAACAGATGTCATCTCTGAATTTGTAGTATATTCTTACTGTATTTCAATAGACTCAAAGTTTAAGTAAACAATGAAGAACTAGGGATCTTAAGTTGGTGACACAAACAACTAGCATGGAAAAATTTAGTAGTAGTTCTATTTACAACTGGAATGATACATCTCAAACAGTATGGATCCAGTTTGTTCTACTCTGGATGGAAGTTCTGCAAGGAAATGGCAGTTTTATGTTTCTGGCTAAGTATGCATAGGCACTGTCTGAAGCTCTGGTAGCAACTGGCATTTATAACTTTCTCTGTTCTCATCTTCTTGAGCATTTATATACTTGGAAATTCAATAGTAAACTGCAAGTTAGTCCTCCCAAAACTAGAGTAATGATCTTTAAGGTGATCAGACTTGGTGGTTTGAGTTCAGTAGATGATTACTTGTCCATGGGAATGTGTGGAGAAACGTCACACGTATTTTATCTAGGGGTGTTGGCTGAGGGTAGCTGGGTTTTGTTTATCTATGGCCAATGGTGAAATCAGTTGTTTAGTGGTCAAAGAAATAACACTGAGAAGCAGTTTGTAATATTGCTCTTTGTGTTTCTGCTGGGAATGAAGCATTTGTTAATGTGTAACCCAGTGGTTGAACAGAAGAAGAACATGATTCACTCAGAAATAACACTTCAGTATTGTATGTCTGAGAAAAGTGGTTTTTATTTCTTTTTGAACAATCAGATTCAGTGATAGAATGAGAGAGAATAGAAATGGATGAAATGGACAGGTAACTTGTGGTGACCATGGAAAGAAGTAAGCATTGGATTAGAATGATTACTAGAAGATCAAATAATGGTGGTAGCAAATCATTTTCGGAAAATTTCATTAAGGATAATAGAATGAGAAGTTTCACTAGAAGTTCCTGTAAGTGCATATAGATCTGAGAGTCAGCTAACAAAACACAAAAGATGTTACTTTCACAAGCCACTGAATTAAACCAGAAAAACGGAATCATTGCATGTTTCCAAAATGTGTGGAAGAGCAGTGTTGGGAGCCTAGACTGATTGTCCTCTACAGCTTGTGCTTAAAAATCACCCATTTCTAATACAGGAAATGCTGTTTTGTGTTCTCTTATAATAAACAAACTTACTTGGATTTGGAAGCCACTTGCTGCCAGAGTGTCAAGTTGTGATGCATAGGGCAAACTGAGAATAGACCCAGTGTTCAGTGTTTCATTTTTGAAAGAGTTAATTTTCCATTGCAGAGGATCCTCCGTTCAGTAGGTGGGGCAAATGTATTTAGGCAAACTTGAAAGCTGAAAGCTTGCTGAGAAGACTATATTAGATTGTGAAATACTGGCTTTTTGGCAATCAAGAAAGAGGGTAGTCCTGCCTTGAAGGCCTGTTCTAATGTAGTGACAAAGCGAAGACAGCAACTACAGTTGGAAAACAATGTATAAACACCACTGAATGCTTTACAAATATAGAGATAGGAAAAATTTAAAATACTGCAAAAAAAATCGATGACTGACTGGAACCAGGAAGACACCTATCATGGAATAAACTTATTCATATACTTGTTTGCAGATTGTTCATAAAGATGGAGAATAGGAGGATTTTTCAGTAAATACTCGTTTTCTCTTTGAAGGCAGGGTAATTTGTTCTTCCGTAGAGTAAGGATTCCAACAGTTAATGAGGATGTTACACGAAAGTGCTAAGTTCTCAGAGGCATTAGTTTGTAATTCCTTACTGAACAGGGAAGGAGAAAGTCCAACTTGTGTTGTTCCAGCATTCAGAAGGAGATGGTATTTCTGTTGAAAGCAATGTCAAGTATATACAAAGCTACTCTAGAAAAATTGTAGACAAGTTGAATTCATCTGAAAGAAGAATTCAGGGCTGTAAAGCTGAATTAATGATAGTCAATTACATTTTTATGGAAAATATGTGTTGTCAAACAAATTTGTGTGTTTTGCTTACTGAACTGGTTAAAGAAATTGTGCAGATGCATTATAGGTTTATGTGCATAAATTTAGATTACTTAAACCTCCATTTAAGTTATTTTTCCCCTAAGCAGGTATTTAAATAAGCCATATTCTCCTCACCTCACAGTTGCTCTACATTCTTAGTAGATAATTTTGTTACTAGGGGAGCTGGAAGAGAGGAGCAGGGGTAAGTAAAGCTAAACTCCTGTAAAGCTTTGGAATTGGACTGCATCCTTGCTGGGATTGCTTTACCAATGTTGTTTCTGTTCTTGCATTCAGGCAGCTATGTCAAACAAATCTGTACTTGTGCAAATGGTGTAGGGAATTGTGCTCTACAGATAAAAACAGTTTTGTGGTTACCTGTGAATAAATGCAATTATACACGTCACACTGGGCGATTAAGTGGGCTCTTTTTCTTGAAGATTAAGACTGTAGAGGTGCATTCATGGGGAGAAAATAAAGGACCGCAGAAGGGCTCTTGGATTAGCAGGGAAAGAAATGGCAAGAGCTGAGGACTGGAAAATGAGGCCTGGCAAATTCAGAAGTATAAAATAATTGAAAAATTGGATTATATACACAATTTTGTTGTAATTGCTCAAGTAAATACTGCTTGTTCAAATCTTAAACATCATAACCAATTTTATTCTGTTCATTTCTAATTAAAGTATAGCCAGTTCTAGTTTAAGAAGTCTAACCAAACAGCTATGAAAAGAAGACTGAAGACTAATCTTTGTTCAGGCCCTGGATGGGAGCCAGTATCCCTGTAACTATTGTTTCTGTCTTCCCTAAAAGATCAGTGAAGGTGTTACTGTATGTAATACAAAGTAATGAGAAGTATAGAGTAAGATTTCATTCTTCATAGGAAACAGCTTTAAAAATAGGCTATTTTCACAGGAGTAGTTTTTTTTCTTTGTCACCCAACTCATGCACATAATTTTCAAATATTGTTTAAGCATTTTATCAACTCTTTTCAGTTATTGTTTGAAACATAAAATAGTCCAGTTGTCTTATGTGTTTACCTTTCAGGTCCAACCTTTAGTTATTCACAGGCATTAAATATGATTACTGGCTTTGTTATCTTAAAGGTAGACCTTCTTCAGCTGAAAACCAGCAGGGTCTCATACCTTTTTTCATGTAATCTCAGGGAAAAATGTGGAAACCTAACCTCATTAAAAGAAGGAACTTCCTGTTATTTTGAGAACATACTGTTTCTTTGGCAGGTTGTCTACAATTTCAGAGATTCTCCCCTTGCCCAGTTTTAGCAGACCTGATTTGGAAACTAAACTTGTGGAAACTTTAGACTGAAAAAACATTAGGGACATAAAATGTCTTGTCACTGTCACATCAGTGACTGAATCAAAAGTTTCCTGCTTTTATTCTACTTTATTTAAACTGCTCTGGAATCTTCACTGTATGCTGTAAAACTGAGGCAAGATTTGTTAGAAGCTTCTGGATATATGAATCTTTTTAAAGATATCTTTAACTTGTCTTCATGTGCACTTTTTTGTACTTCACCCATATTTAATGCAAGTGCAGATGAGCTGTATACCTCCATTTTAATACTTTTGACTGTATGAGGTTATTTGTCCATAATATAATCTTTGCCCACAGATTCTCTTCATAGAATCACAGAAGTGTTTAGTTTGGAAGGGGATCTTAAAGACCATCTAGTTCCAATCCCCTGCCATGGGCTTAGACAACCTTTCACTACACCAGGTTGCTCAAAGCCCCATCCAACCTGGCCTTGAGCACTTCCAGGGTTGGGGGTTCCAACAGCTGCTCTGGGCAACCCCTTCCAGTGCCTCACGACCCTCACAGTAAAGAATTAATTCCCAATATGTAATCTAGACTTGCCCTCTTTCGGTTTGAAGCCATTCCCCCTTGTCCTGTCATGACATACTCTTGCGAAAAAGCCTTCTCTTAGCACCCATTGGTACTGGGAGGTGCTCTAAGGTCTCCTCAGAGTCTTCTCTTTTCCAGGCTGAACACCTCCAACTCTCAGCCTGTCTTCACTGGAGCGTTGCTCCAGCCCTCTGATGTCTCCATGGTCCTCTGGACTCGCTCCAACAGGTCAACGTGTTTCGTGTGCTGGGGCCCCAGAGCTGGACACAGCAGTCCAGGGGTCTCATGAGAGAAGAGTAGAGGGCGCATCGCCTGCCTCTTCCTGCTGGCCAGATTCCTTTGATGCTGATGAGGCTAAGGATACAGTTGGCTTTCTGGGCTTCAAGTACACATTTCCGGGTCATATTCAGCTTCTCATCAATCGGTGTTCACATCTTTTGTTTTGTTTGTTCTCATTCATTGATAGGTCTCACTTACTAGCTATTAGAGCTGTTAGCAGGAGGAATAATCTTCCTCATTATTATTAAGGTGTTTTACAACAGCAGTGCTCACATTCACCTTTTGTTTTGTGATGATACATACATTGCAGATAGTGTTCCTTTCCCATTTCTTTTGCCTTATGCATGTTTTCAGTCCATTGTAAATGCAGCATAGTACACAAGTCATCACTGATATTTGTAATAACTTACTAATGTGGGAAGCTGACCTTTTTTCCTGCTGATCCCTTCTTCTCTCTATTTGTGACAGGGATTTATGAAAAATATCTTGAAATAAAATTTGGAAGAAAATTGTGGTGCAGAGTAGCAATAGGTTACTGTGCTTCCCCCCCCCCCCCCCCCGCCCCACCACCGTGGTNCCCCCCCCCCCCCCACTAAATGAGTTGAAATTGAATTTAATTTGAAGTAAAATCTCACAACAGATTGTGAGAGTTCCTGGTACAGTTAAAAGTAAAACTGTGCTAATACAGCTATGTTAATAGCAGTCTGACATAGCCAGAGTGACAGATTTTACAGCAATGTTGTTTCAGCAGTGACATTGATTTGTTTATTAGATATGGTATCAGGTTAAACTGTTACAATATATGGTAGGAAGTCAGAGATCGCATCAGGGTAACAGAAACCAAAAGTGTATTTCCAAAAAGCCATCTTGGAAAGGAAACGAGGGTGTGCTGTTTGCCAACAGCTTTGTGCTCTCAGCCTGCCTTCCTGCTTGCCTGGCTGCAGTGTCAGGAATCAGAATGGGGGTACAGAAATGCTTTTATGCAAAGGATACAATTCATTCGAACTGTAAAAAAAATCTGTTTTGATAATTTCAGGTTCTGTACCTACCACACAACTTTCACTGTAAATCTTCAGCTTTTTCATTTCAAGTGAGTTTCTTTTCATTGTGTGAGAATTTCTTTGTAAAATAGGAAAACAGATGATACAGAAATCTATAAAGTAAATACACAAGAAGATATTTCTGCCATTTTGCTTCAATTTATAATAATCACAGAAGTATAATTTTAGCAAATAATATAAAGATGTCTAATGATATTTCTCCTTCAGTTTATTACTCTACAAAAATAATTAAATTGAGATGAAGAAGCAGTAGTTGAAAACATACTGTGGTCATGAAATACTCGAAGCATCCGGATGAACTGAAGTTATCAGACTAAAGGGAAAATTCGATAGCATATTTTAAAATGTATCTCTGGGAGCAGATGCTTAACCTCTCAGGTCTTTTCTTGTAATGCTTGTACTCTGTGTATACTTTGTACTTTATTTGTAGGAAAAGAGGTGGTAGAATAATGCACGCTTTTGATTTGTCAGTTATTCTATGTATTATTTGTTAAATCAAAAGCCTTTTCTGGAGCTGCTGTTCATCTTGTTCTCCCCTCTCCCCCAGCAATTTTGGCACAATCACATATCACACTCAATGATTCAAAGATAAGTTCTTATTTTTTTGGCCGTTGCAACCTAAAAAATAAGGTTAGCCTTCTTTCCAGGGCAAGTGCATGTTGCCCTCTGCCTTTCTGTGGTCCTGATGGCCATAGCTGCCTTAGAGCACTTCCTTCTGAGCTTTTCCACTGGACCTGTACTCCTCACGTTCTTCATGTCCTTCTTATTTAACACTTACTGGTTCTGAGTGATTTTGATTTTCCTTTTAGTCAGTTAGTATGTGGGGGTTTTTTTTCTTTTTTTTTTTTAACCTTCCCCAACCAAAACAAAACCCAAACCCTGGGTTTAATTTTTCTTCTTGAATTGCACAAGTGTTCTATGAAGTAGAAAAAGGAGAAGGTAATTACGGAGTCATTCTTCTTTCCTCATGGTGTAAGACAAATACATTCAGTGATATTATGGCAGAATGTGTGAAGTAGGAGTGGAATCCGGCTCTTACAAGGCTGGAAGATTTTAAGACAGAAGCTGTTTGCCCTTAGCTGAATGTTGGATGTATTTTTTCTGAACAATGGGTGACATAAGAGTAATTTAGTGTATTCTAGATTTTTTAATACTGCATTGAAACTTTGCTAAAGAATGCTGTATTCTCTCCTTTCAAAAGAGTTTAATGGCAATTGGCAACTAAAACTTCCTTCGTAGGAAACAAATGTAAGTCTAGAATATTCCACTATCAAAGGATTTTGATGATTAACACAAACATTGATGTTTAAAAAGAGGTACTATGTGCACTGCAATATAGTATATGTAATGGTTAACACAATCAAAATTTTTTTCCTTCTGTCTGGGTAAATTCTGTAGCCTTTCAATGTATTATTTATTTTAAAACAAAAAAAAAACCCACAAGGGTGGGGAAGGTAGGACGTTTAAGTTTATGCATGGTGGGACATACTGTCAGTCCAGTTCAGTGATACTCATACCAAAAACTCCTTCATATAAATATAAAATAGATGCTGATGTTAAACCCAACTTCTGGTGTGTATGGATAAATAATAATTATGTACGACATACATGTGTGTATTTATGTAACAATGAAGGAAGAGAGGTGAATTGATCTGGTGTGTATCCAACTGCATACATTTTTAATCTAATATATTTAGAAAGTACAAAAGTGACTGCTATTCCCCTAATAGCACTAATAAAGTAAACAGAACTTCTGACTGTGTAGCAGTGCCTTGTAATCCATAAAAATTGTTGCCTACTGGAAACTAGATATTTGTCACGTATTTACATTTCTGTTTCACAGGTTTGTGATGTACTAGTGTGTGAAGGTATGCTTCTTGAATATTCTAATAGATACTGGCACTCTGCTTATTTTGATATTTTTAGTGTGGGATAACCTCATCTTACAATGTAAAATTGAATGGAAGTGCATTTGCAGTTAAAAAACAACGTAGTCAGATACCAGCAAATACTTTGGAGACAGAGGATGTGTAGAAATTGGCAGTGCTTGCTTGTGTTTCTGAGATGTGTTTGCTGGAATTAATATTTTTAGAGTCCTGTACAATTCTGCTTGCCTTAGGCTGAGTGGTGTGAAATGTAATTGAACTAATGACTCACTGTGGTGAGATCATTTTTAAGAATGTAGTGGGCTTCTTATTGTACAATACTATGGCATAAATTTGCCCTTTTTTCTTCAGTGATGCTGCCTCTTTGCATTCTGTTTTAGTCTATCTGTCAAGCACCCACACCTTCACATCGTTCCTGAAATCCTCTTGTGTCTGGAGGATATGTAGTGTGTCTTCACAATTTGCTCTTTATTTTGTCTTGTGTTAAATCTATCATGTGGTACAGATCATGTATGGTTCTGTTTTATAATGGCTTCTGTGTGTATGTAGGATGGCTCATGTTCTTACTTGTATTCCTTCCTGCTGCATGCAGAATTTTCTTCTGCAGCCGTCGAAGTGTATTCCAACATAGTATAAGTCCCTGTTTATTAATGGAGATAAAGAATAGTAAATGTAAAAATGAACCTTCTTATATTCGTAAAGGCAATCAATGACTGTGATCGACATAGCCTTTAAAACTGGGCTTAATCTCTCTGAGTAATTCCTAGGTTGCTCTTCCTCTGCTATGAAGTGCTGCTTCATTGCATCTGACTTTCTAATGAATGAGCTTTTAACACTAAATGTGTAATTCTTGAGGCTTTATTTAATTTTAAAAAAGCAAAGTTATGTTGTCAAGAAACCTTTCAAGTCTGAAAGCTTTTCTTAAATGTTTTTTTTAGATAAGGACATGATGTAGACTTATTAATCTGTTCATTATGATTTCTCCTTTCCTTTTTTTTAAATGAATGAGTAGTATCTTTCATATAAGAATGCTTTATTGGAAGATTAGTTATCACTGAAATCGTGTTATGATATTAACCCTATACATCCCATCTTCTCCTCCTTCTAGTGTTCAAAATATAGAGGATAGCTTGAAAGGGAATTGGAGAAAGGGTACAAAAAAGAAAAAAATAATAGTTTCTGTTAAAGTATTTTGGGTACATTTCTTTTCAGAAGTTATTCCTGAAAGATGTTTTTTTAAAATGATAAATGTGGATGATATGGGATTTAAAAAAAAAGCTTATTGCATTTACTTCCTCTCTGCAACTTCTCAAATAAGATGTAGGATTTCAGTTTTTGTAGGAAATCAGAGATAACTTGGATGAAAAAAATGCTCTGAATGGGTACAGTTAAGTGCAGGTATTGTTGGGCTAGTTTTCACAAAAATAGCCAGTGAAAATATGTTTGAATATGTTACACAGTAATTTCACATAATCAGTTATTATCAATCAGATAATAAAATTTCTAGGTAGAATTTGGATGATTATAAGTGGCTATTTTTCATGGAATATGAAGCTGTAGTATTATATTTTGTGTCTTCTGTTCTGGTAAGCTAAGGCATGAGCCCAAGTAAACTAAGGTACATTACAAGTTTTTTTTTTAAGCGTAAAACCAGTTTTGACAATACACATATGAGTAATAATTTAGCAATGGAGTGGAAAAGAGCTTTTTGTTCCCTTAAAACTGCACCTTTTTTTAATATGCAACTTCAGAAAAGTGCTTTAGAAATCCTAATTCTTTATGTAATACTTTAGTCAAACTAGCTTTCATATTCAAGGGTGTGCTCTGCTTTTTTATATAAGATAATAGTTATTGAGAATTAGCATTTTAAATATGCTGGTAGCTGGTGACACACTGATCAGTTTATGTAACAAGAAGAGTGAAATCATGCTCATTGATTTTGCAGCTTTTTGTTTGGTTTCCCCCTCCCCACCAGTGTTTCATTGAAATTATGAAATTTTTAAGCATGGCATGGTGCAAGCAACTTGACAAACTTATGTTTGGATGAATATCTTAATTCTCGCACACAGTGCTATGGATGATGATAACTTCATAAGGCTTCGGGATTCTTCAATGCAGGTTTAAGATGAAATTGAAGAAGACAGTTTAGAACAAAGGTATGCTGTGGCTGCCCTGGAAATACAGGAATAGGGTAGCTGGCAGCATTGGCGATTGGTTTGTGACAAGGCAATTGCATGGCTAGGACTGAACATACTGGTAAATAATAACGTTATCAAGGGCAACAAAAAATTATCTACTGCTTTAGCTGTGGCAGTTAACAATCATATCGATGTAGACAGATGGTATGAATGAAAAATTTCTGTATGAAAAGTCCCTGTGTCACACTAGAGGTCTACCTAAGCCCCATCAGTGTGAAAAATCTAAGCCTTTGCACAGGATTAGCTCTGTTGGTAGTCTTTTAGCATCAGCCAAATTATTTTCTTGCCCGTGATTTTTTTCCTGCATTTAGCCTTTTATCCCTACCCTGTCCTTTGTAATTATTCAAAGTTGTGTATTTTCTATGTAGAAATTGTGGATCTGAGATCATATATGCAAAACCCTTTACTTTTCTTAAGAGTGCTGTCAATTTTTGGACTGGCATGAATTTTTTTCCCCCCATATCAAAAGTAACTGATTCCAAACCATTCACTGAAGGACATAATGTAAATGGCTTTTTCTGTGCACGGTGGTCGCATGCTGGAGAAGATTGAAGTAAGTGGGATATCTAAATACGAGGTCAAAATACTTCCGGGTTGTAGCTGCATAACATTCAGAATACCTCTGATCAATACTGTTTATGAATTAAATTTAAAAATACCAGATCATGCAAAATGGTGAATTTGTGCTATAGAAAAGCATTCCCAAGTGCAATTTTTGCTTAAAAATTCTTTTATATTTACAGAGAAACTGAGCCGTACAAATATTTTTAAAAGTTTGCACTTCTTTAAGGCTATTTATTTTCTAAAAAAAGAGGACTTGAATATTTTTGACAAATATACACATGGTGTTACGCTAACAAACAGCCATGCAACATGTATCTTACATAATGAAGAAATTGAATATACAAGACCTACTCTATTTAACATATATATTGAAAATATACAGTCTCGCCAATAGTTAAAAAAGTTTTTCTTATTTGGCAGTATGTTTTTACAATTTGTTCAAATATTCTGTTTGATGTGTTTTGGTGAATACTGAAATCTAGTCAGTGACAACCTGAGGTACTAAACATTTCTGCCTTACTTCGTTGTCTTCAAAGGTAATCTTTTTGTTCCTTTTAGGCTCTATCCATGAGTTGTGTATTACAGCGTTATTTGGCATGGGATCTGCTTCCACTATTGAAACAACTCGCTTTTTCATCTTACTTTTCAGAACTTTCTGAAACTTTTGCCTCGTGAATGCGTAAAGTAGAGGGTGAAATATAGTTGTTCCATATGCCATTACTAGAAAACATAATCTCAGTTTTACCAAAAGGTCACTTGGGCCCAAACATAAGATAGTGGTGTTTAAAACAGAGATGGGTGTCCAGCAGAGAAGGAATGTTGAGATAATCAGAAGGGACATTCTGAAGACTCTCTTTTGCCGTTCTCGTCGCTCCCGGTGCCGTTTTACAGCTCGGCGTAGAGCAATTATGACAGACACAGAAGTCCTTACACCAAAGACAACATTTTTTCCTGCACTGCTGTGGGACACATCCGTAGTCTCATGCTGAGTGGTCAAAGAAATAGTTTTTTTCTTTCTGTTTTTCTTCTTTTGTCCTGTTGTAAATCTTGTACCAATCCGAATATTTAGGGCCTGGAGTATTTTGGTATATGTAATTAGCATTACTATAACAGTGAAGAAGAATATTGGAATCTGAACGAGAATGTGGTAGTACATTCCTAGTTCAGTGTGGTACTCGTTTGTACTCACGCACAGAAGTGTCTTATTTTCCCAAGTACTTGCACTTTGAAGACTGAAGAAGTTGACTTCAATGAAAGGAATCAGGAAGGAAAAAAGTGAAATGATCCATATTGATGTCATTAATATCACAGCCCTTCCCATGGTCAGGATTCGATTAGCAGGTTTTACGGAGATGTCGTATCGGTCCAGGGTGATAGCGAAGACGTTGATTGCAGTTGAAACACTTGCAAAAGAGACACAAGCCTCATGGAAGCAGCAGATGAGAGCAGTGTTACTCTCCAGTGAAAGCAGAAGGATAACTATAGTTAGAGGAATACATCCCACACAAATTATTACATCAAGTACATGAAGGTTCATTGTAATTATGTTACTGACAGAATTGATTAAGTTGGATTTCATACAGTAAAGTACCAGCACGGTGAGGTTGCTGCCAAGTCCCAAAACAATTTCTAACATCAAAAATCCGGTGAGAGAAACTTGAAAGCTTAATGGATATGACAGTGGTTGGTACATGTTGGTATCGATGTCATCAATGGCATCTCGGACTGTAATGTTAGATTCAGACTGCATGTTGACTTCCAGAATGGGGGAGAAACACATTCTTTTGTTGCAGCTGGTTTTTCTCCTGAAAGGTGAAATAAAATATGGAACTATTTGATTTCTTTTTTTAGCACTTATTGTAGATAAATGCTGGGGAAGGAGGAGGGAGGAAAAGCAACATTCTTACCAAACTCTTCTTTTACAGTATGTTTAGAACTTAAATTGGCATGGACTCAAAAGCCTGAAGATCTAGAATAATGTCTTTCCTTTTTAAAAGAAAGCAGGATTTGCTTGAAAAAAGAAAAAATAGTGAAAAGCTTCCACTTAGGGAGGCAAGCCTTTGTTTATAGTGATGTGGTTTTTCACAAAGAGCTCATTTGTTGAATAAACCATACTTTGTGCATAGCCTTTGTATTGCTTTGAGGGTCATTTTAGAAGAATGTTGTTAAGTGTTAACAAATTAGTGATCAAGATCATTTTAAAAAGCTCTTGTGGAAAAAGAAAGGAACATAGAGCACTGTTGCTTATGTATCATAAAAAGAATGTTTAAATTATTTATGCCAATTTATGCACCTCTTTCTTATGAGGTTTACAGTAGTGTTGTGGACTGAAATGTGACGTTCTGTAATTCATCAGATTTTTACAGAGTTTAAACCTTCTGTTCATTTTTATCTTTTATGCATCTATGTGTATGATGGTTGCCACTACAACAATTTTATATAAGTATATATAGTTTCAAAGGCAAAACTTATATGGGTTTGGGAAATTGAGTTCATTATAAAAGGCTACATTTCTCTTTTCTGATTTGAGTATTCAATTTCTTCAAGAAATCAGTGCCTACATGGAATGGAAAAGTATTTAATTTTATTCCAGAATAGAGTTAAGGGAATAATTTTTAAAAATAATACTTAAAAAGAAAATAGTCTCTTTCAGGTTTTGCTGGGTTTGTTTTTTTTCTGGTTTTTTTTTTACAAACTGCAGTTAAACCCAACAGATTTACATACATAGCATGTTTCTCTTAGGAATAAGTAAGGATCAAAAAAGTATTTATTTTTATCTAGCAGATTTTTTATTTTGTGTCTCATCTGCTTAGTTTTGCACATGGCAGTAAGTTTTAAATATAGCATCTGCATGTAATACATGATGTTTGTATTATTTATCTTGTCAGCCAGCTCTTGAGTTTGTAATAGATTGAATAAATAAAAGAGAGGTTATTCAGTTTCTTGTTATGATACTGGAGGGGTTTATTTTTAGGTAGCTTTAAATTTAAGAGGGGACATATTTGGCTTGAAAATAAGTTTGAATGTCGACCTTTGTTCTGTTCTGAATACATTAAAATGGATAGCACTAAGGTGAACAAAACTGAGCTCTTTTAAAATGAAAGTATGAATTAAGCACACTTGGGATACAGTATGCAAATGGATTTCATCTGCAGTTCTGAAAAGCCTCAATTTAACAATACTATTAATTGCAAATTGTATGATGAAAATTCTTGGTATTCTTCAACAGTTATTTCACATGTGCTTCTTAAATAAAAAGAGATGTAAATTAGAATGTATTACTCTCAGGTGTGAAATGAAACAAGAAATATTTCAAAAGCTTTGTTTCATTTCTAATTTAGGCAACCTCCATCCGTCTTACATTAACCCTCAGGAGTATGATCTCCTCTTGTATGCTGTCCTGGCTGTGGATGGATTTCAAGAAACCATTCCAAATGCATTGCTGGATAAATGAAGTTCTTTTGTATTAGCAAAAGCCAGGAAGAAATCAAAAGCAGGTCTGCTAAAACAAATGACAGTCTCACCCTAACATTATAGCAACTGAGATTTTGTGAAAACAGAAAACCTCAGATGTGTTAGGTCGTCATGAATAGATGGAACATCACCTCCTTGTTGCATTGCCTCGGTTTGGGGTGCGGGGAAGCAGA
This sequence comes from Falcunculus frontatus, assembly GCA_013398115.1. Classification (NCBI taxonomy): domain Eukaryota; kingdom Metazoa; phylum Chordata; class Aves; order Passeriformes; genus Falcunculus; species Falcunculus frontatus. The sequence goes on along the minus strand of VZRV01010130.1, from coordinate 1,718,224 downwards.
GCCACGAGGGCAGCAGCTCGTTCCGCCAGCGCCGCGCGGGCAGAGCTGGGGCACCTACCTGTTCTCTGTGCCTCAGGGGCCTGGCACAGCGTGACAGCAGCTTGGCAGAAACTGATACATGGTGTCACCCAGAGATTTTTGACACGCACTGTAACCTGGAAATCAAGTGGTAGCTGAGCTCTTATTTCATTTCTTGCAGGTTTTTTTGTTTTCCTTTCTTTTGTTCCTGCAGTTCAGCAGCAAAAAAATCTTTTTAAACATGGGGACTTCTTAATTGCCTCAGATACTTCTACAGACCAGGGCATAGTCTGTGTTTCTGTTCTGCGTTTCAAGCCAGCAGTAACAAATAAACCTTCTTTTAAGTGATGTTAATTTCCTTCCCCTGTTGCATTTTGTAGAAGCCTGTTTTTATTTTCCAGGTTTAAAGAAAAATAATTTCTGATCTCTGTTTTCAGAGTGTATGTAGACATCCTTTAGTTTACGGTTGCGTATTTCTTTCTGTAATATTCCTGCTCATTACTTTTGAGTGATGGCTTAGTGAAAGAAGTTGCTATACATCATAAAATCCAGTTCATGTGCTTTGAGAGTAACCATGGGTTACCTAATTTGGTTTATTTTGATTTAAGGAGAATACATAACATCATAAAATTGAGAGAAAAATATCCATTAGTCATTATGACAAGTAAGTTATTTAATGAGTAGTATAGAAAAAGCTTGGTTAAACCTTTATTCAGCTTGCTGGTGAAGTATGCATATTCTCCTTTTGGGATTTCATGTTTCATTGGCTCTTCATGCATCAGTAGTTTCCACAATTCTGGTTTTAAATTATAAATCCCTCTTTAAGAAATGCTCACCATTTTAAGAATCAATCATTGCACTCTTCTTTTAATGAAAATCTGAGCAGATGTGTTAGTCTTCCATGTATATTGTTGAAGTGTCATGCACGTAAATGGTAATGCAAGTGTGTTCCATGTTTTGTTTTTAATTCCTTTATGTCTTAAGAATACATTTTAGAGATGCATCCTGCTGCTTGTAGGTCATACAGCTACAAAGATACCCGGTCAACTGCATTCTTCATATTGTCAGTTGTAAAACTGAATTAGTTGCTGCATGCCCTTGTGAAGGGGAGGGAAAAAAAAGGTTAAAAGGAGGGCTTATAATTTCAAAAATAAAGTAATGCAAGAATATATTTTCTAATATCACTTATTTCATGAATAAAGGATCTCTGAAATTGGACCTTATAGATTACATAGAAAATCAGTTAGCCTGCTCTCTATTTGCCAGTAAAATCGTATTCTTCTGTCAGCTTACATGAATTTAGGTTTTTTGGAGAAGTTTCTTGTTCTCTAGATAGTGCAGGTTACAAAAAATCCTGGCTAGATGCAATAACTGTTGGATGTAGAATGTCTGTGACTAAAGCTAGAAAATGTAGTTTTATAGCTCTGGTGAGCAGGTAGTTTATACATACAACTCTCGTGTCTTTTAATGAGAAACTGAACAGAGTTAATGAGCTTTTTAGAAAATATGCTTTTGTTTAATTTGCACACTGTTATAATTTCCTTTCTTGAAATAAATGTTTAGCAAATCCATGCTTTTAATAAATGGCTTGAATGTACAGGATAACGAAAGAAATAAGTTCTAAAAAAACAACAAAAAAAGGGGGATTTCTTGAGCAATCAGAGATTAGTCATATTAGCCAACCTTCATAAAGCAATAAATATACACTAATTACAGACTATCTGATCTTTCGAAGAGTAACTGAATAAATCTGAAACATATTTAACTGCCAATATTTGGAAATGCTGCTGAGGGAGGAAAAGCATATTCCCAGTTGCTTTATGGGGTTGTTTTCCCCAATACTGTATGAGCTTAAACTGTACTGTCTTCATGTTGTGTGAACAAAACAGGTTCTTAATATTCTATAAGACTTTCATACAGAATAACATTTTTCTATCATCATATTCTTAATGGGGAAGGGGAAATAGCATTCTAATATTTCCTGGTCTTAAATACAACAATATATTACTGCTTAATATAAGTTCAATCTGATCTCTTGTCTTTTTTTCTCCAATTTTTAATTTGGTTTAATGTTGCTTATTCTGCATATCATAATAAGGAACAGGTCTTACCTCCACTAAAGATTTGTTAAATTCTCGATGCAGGTGAAGCAGTTCCAGGTTGGAGGGATTCATTTTGTTCACTTGTTAGCAGAGTAGAAGGGAAAGAGGGTAATAAGCATATCTTCAAAAAATGACCTTACTGAAAATTTGTGCCTGTACTGTGCCATTGTTTCAGCATACTGCTAATGTATACAATTGCTTTAGTTCTGGTTTACAGGCTGCTGCAGTCTCCCACTCTTCCTACGGTAGAATCAATAAGCATCTGAAAATACATAATGAAAGTAATTTAACATACTGAAGGCTTCTTGTCTCCAGAGACACCACAGAGATTCAGGCTTTCTAAAAAAGAAGAGCAGTGCTTCTGAGAGGAAAGCTTGCGATGGGCAGCTTTTGCAGAATGACAGCCTACCTTGTCGCTTCTCCTCACTGCAGAGAGATGCAGTGCATTCACTAATTTTGATTGGTCAGTGATGTTGGGCTTAAATTGTGCTTCATATATGGGATTGATGCCCTCCCTCCCCCCGATTTATATAAGGATTCTTTTATAAAAGGACTAAATTTACAAATGATTTATGAATTCTGGAATATATTAAGGGTATGCCTGTTTTATTTTTACCTTTTCACTCTTTACTTTGTGTACACTGGAAACCACATGGCACTGAGAAAAAAAAAGGGATTAAACGTTTATTACTTAAAAAGCTTCCAATAATCTATATTTGAATTTGCTTCTTACCATTTCTGAGCCTTTTAGGTATTTGGGGGTTTTTGTTTGATTTTTTGTTTGTTTGTTTGTTTTGGTTGGTTAGTTTTTCTTGTCCTAAGAACATTCTGAAATAATACTGCCTCTTTAAGCCATGCTGAATTTCACTGTACATGTTTACATGCAAGTGGTCATCTAGGTCTTGTAGCAGTAAGTTGTATTCAGGACAACTTGATACTCACATGTATGTTAGGAAGATTTATGCTAGGATGCACAGAGATTATTCAGACCCTGATAATTATTCAGACGTGATAATTCGGTTGATTCATCATCAGAAAAAAATTATTTTTAGGATCCATCACTATGTACAATGTATGTATAGTTGTGGAGGTTATTAATTTTGTTGAAATCTAAACGTCTAAAAAAAATTGTATGTTCCACATGAATTGTGCTAGAGACTTGACAGGTTTTTGTAAGGATGTCTTTTTTGCATGATGTTCTTGACCTTCACTTTGCAAGGGATATCTTCGTTTTCACTTTTTGTTTTGTAACTTATTTCTGAATCTGTCAGTATAAGCAATGCTCACAACCTCATAATGAGAAGTGTAGCACAGTATCTGTTTTAATTAGTACTGGTGCTGGAATTAAGTTCAGTATAAACCCCAAAATACTATTTTAAAATTTGGTTTGCTGAAACTAATAGTTTAAGAATACACGAGTATAAAATGTTCTGTAGGTAGTTTTTAATTTCAAATGAGTGTGGGGATTTTTTTTTCACTGTGATTTAAAAGATTTTTAAGGTTATTTTGTAAAGTATGATAAAGTACTAAATGTTAAAGGAGAGTTCCTACATAAATAACTGTGTTAAGATGGTAGTTTGGGTCAAATTTTGATGGGGTCCCCTGTTTATAGGTTGTTAATGCAAATACAAAATGCAGTTGTGTAACTCAGATGTCTTTATTTCTTCTCTTTACTTCTTCTTTCAGCCAGACATCCAATATATTATTTATCTTTAGGTAACAGCATGCTTTATTTATTTTTTAAAATGGCTTCATATCCATCTAGCATGCTTCCTGTTCCATACTCTTTGCCATTCAGAAACAATGTAAATAAAGATTGCAGAAACTTTGAACAGAGATCAGTAGGTACCAGCTGGCTATGCTGAGTAGCAGCTGATTGAGCCCTTTGAGCTGTCTCTGTGTCGTCTGCCTCCCAAGAGCTTGAAACCAGTGATACCAGCATAGCTCTTTAAGGGTGCTGTGATAAAGAGGATTCCTGAAATGAAAGCATAAATACTAATATATTAAAGAGATTTACTTGCTTCACTTTCAGTATGACTAAGGATAAGTAAGGAAGCTTGTCTAAATTTAAACAGATGAATCTCTATCTCCCTTTCTAATTCTTCAGTGTGTGCCTGAACAAAGATGGAGGTATTGGATGAGATGTACTGTTAGAAAAAGATGTACACACGGAGGAAGATTGTAACAGGATTTTGGATATACCATGAATATATGGTTCAAATGCAGGCGAAGGGGTCACAAAAGACAACCTATATGACAGGAGGTGATATTGGCAGAAGTTTTGTCTGCAAAAAGTGTTTGAGAGGAATGATAAGGAGCTGAGTTGTGAACATATATTAAGCTTAAGTTTCTGGAGAGAAAATCAGGAAAAGAAGCAGTACCATATGGAGGCAATCAGGAGTAGGTGGATGGATAGACATGCTTATAAGCCATTGCTGTGCAGATGCTAGTTAAGATGGTGTGAACAGATGACATCATCCTCAAAGGGTAGATAGGGAAGAGTGGGCAAAAAGAGCCATGTGCAGGCACCCAGCATAAACAGAAAATGTGCTGTTCTTACACCTGTTTCTATATCAGTACAGAATGGGAAAAAGAATTTGACTGGTATTTTGGCTTTTAGGGTAGGGAAAAGTGGGGTGAAAAGGTAATGAGAAGGTAGAAGTATCAGGAAACAGCAGGAGTCCTAAATCAGGAGACTGATGGTGAAGGGTCTTAGGTTTGAGAATGGCAACACAAGGGGAGAGGGAGATCCAGATGGTAACAGAGAATAGACTGTGAAGGGTTGAGGCTGCTGGGTCTGATGTGAGGGAAAAAGAAAAGTGGAGAGGCAGGAGCTTGAAGCAGAGTGGAGCATAAGGGAGTAGAGGCATGCTCATGTAAAGAGACTCTGGGTGCACAGGGATAGAGATAATTGCAATTGCTGTAACATACACCTTTGTAGTACTTCTAAATTCAATTGAGGAGTCATAACTGTATGTGAGAATATGTTTTTCTGTTTTGCTGGGATCAGAGGAAGTCCAGAAATTTGCAAGTTGTAGTGTATTTCTTGGTCCTCTTCAGTCTTTTATCTACTGTCTTGCTTTCTACACAGAGGAAGTAATGTCCCAACATTGACTGTTACTGCATTCCCAAACAGTGGTAGGTCATCTGTAGATCTGAAGGTCAAAGCTCTGCTGTTGAGTTGGTAAAATCACCCGAATGCAGTTTCTTGAAATGCAGTGTTTTAAATAAGCTAGGTTTGTTTAAAAAGACTCATTATGCTTACAAGGTCTAGCAGGGCCAAATGAAGTACCCAATTCTGATGTTTTTCTATCAGAGTCCTTGGTTTTGGAACTTTAGCATTCTTTTAATGTCTTTTAGGTTTAACTTTACATAAACCTACTGCAGACTATTTTAACATCCAGGTGTCATGGATCTTCATGAAGATCTTTATTGGCGCATTTGGGAGACTGTGTCTGCCCTTGTTCTCTGCATTATTCTTTTTTTCATCCTGAATGCTTCAGCAACACTTTCTTCCTTTGTACTGCACATCTTGTTTCCTAGTCTGAATCTTGCTGCTCATTTAGTGACTATTTAGAATTTTACTGCTTCTGGGTCTAAAAATGTCATCTGTTTTCGTATTTGCTAGAGACTTGAGATCCTAACTCACACAAATTTTTTAGTGCCAGATAGTGTCGTCTTTAGAGCTCAAGTTGCTTTAGAAAATGAATATTGAGTGATTTTGGACATCCTGCCCTGGAATTGTTGTTCAGCATTATTTACATGGTGCATCTGCACAATTCCAGCTAGATGGTTCCTCTGTACCTTTCATTTACCTATTCTGAGGAGTGTGATGCCCAAGTCTAACTTAGCTCTTCTGAATATTTTATGATTTGTATCTGTTCTAGGAGGTTGTGATCCATATCTAAAATTGTTTCTTACCTTGTTGTATCTCAGTTTCTTCAATAGTCAGTTGCAAAGAACTTTCTTAGAATGTTGTTGAAAATACAGTAGCTTCTACAGTATCAGGGGAAAATAAGCAGTGAATTATAGCTATTTGGGTTTGTGAGTTGTACTGATGTGCCCTTGTTATGCTGAATTTGTAAATGTTTTCTGCTTTACCTGATACTGAAATTATGGTTTGCTGGTCTGGATCATGCTGCAGCATGCTTTTCTGTAAATCTTAACTCCTGACCCATACACAAGGTCTAGTCATAAAGGTTTTTATTATTATTTGAGAGTGATACGCTGAATAGATGACAGAAATTCTGTTAGAATTTGTAGATAAGTATCATTCTGACTCAGATGGTAACATGGTCTTTTTTTCTTTTGGCTCAAATACTTTATTCTCATGTCTTGATTCTATAGACAACTGTTCTATGACTATTATTCCTTTTCTGCAGCAAGGACTGATATCCAAAAATTAATTTTCCATTCAGTGTCTTACCCTTAAAGTTTATTTTCTCTTCTCCCTTATTTTTGATTGCCATACAACTTGATTTTTTTCTTATTTTTATAATGACTTATTTAGGTTGGATTTTGTGGGGGTTTTTTTGCCCACTTTTCTGACATTCATGTTTCCCTTGACAGAAAACAGTCCTACACATGGGACATTGTTGATCTTGGTTCCGCCGCTGTAGAATTACATTCCTGGGAAAGATCTGGATTTTCCAGAATAATTATATGTTGTTTCACTGTGCTTCCTCTTGTATTTGTAAAGATGAAGACCTTTGGATGCAACACAAAGACAAGTATTTTTAAATAGATATAAAATAGGTTATATGTAAATGCTATGTGTAATATAATAGTATATATATTTTACACGTTTATTTATTTTATATATAATGTGTATGTATCAATTTTCAAGATGCAGAGTTAATGATAGCATAGCAGCTTAAGTACAGAAAAATTAACTACTTCTGCTGTGTAATAAGAGTGTCTTATAAGATTCATTTGAGTTTGTATAATTGTTAGGCATAGGTTATTTGTTCAGTAGTATTCCATGTTAGAACAACTGTTGACCTTTTCAGCAGTGGAAGGTTCTGTACTCATGAGAAAATGTGTAAGTTAGAGAATATCCTTTAGCTATTAATAACAAAAATGTATCTTGTTTTAGTTTTGCACAATGAGGTGGTACCAAAGAAGAATTGCAAACCAGTGCTGGCTATCACGCAAATGTAGAGAAGGCATCCTTCTTGTATAATAACAATAAATTTTTTCAAGTGGTACAGTTAAATCATAGTCCTGGTGCATTATTGCACAATTATTTAAGCATTTGAGTGGAACGAAAAAACCAAAACAGTATCAGTTATGCTCAGGAGGGAAGTATGGCTGGTAAATTTAATAGTAATTTAAATAACATCAGTCTGACTCCAGCTTTTCTCCATTGAGGTGATTTCTCCTCTAGTATAAATGTCCATAATGAGTGGTGCTGTATGTTGTAGTAGTTTTCGGCAGAAGTTTAATTAGTGACTACAAATTTCAAGATATTTTTTCATTTTTCTTTAAAAATTGTAATGTTGCTGTGAATTTAGTTTCTCCTTCATTAAAATTGTGCTTTGACTGTTCTGAGAACTCGAGAGGTTTCTGCTTTTGTAAAATATTCTTAGTTCTAAGTTGGTAATTGTTACTGAATTTTAGTGAGGATTTTCATTATTATAGAAAGGCTTTTGGAGTTCTGACATCATATCTTTTGTATTGCTCTGAACATACAAATAAAAAAGCCACCTGCTCGCCTTGTGTGAGCCTTGTGAAAGCGTGCCTGAAAGAACATTCATTCCCAGAGTTGCAAAGTGGTTTAGCACAGTGGCTGAAATGTGCCGGAGCTGGAGTCTCGATGCCGTGTGCCTGTAGAATGAGGAAATACTGCCTTGTGGTTTGAAGTCCCATGGGATTGCTTATCTTTCTTTCATGAAGATATTTTGTTTGTTGGAGGAAGTTTTCAGTGCTGTTCCCTGCTGCTGGGTGGCTGTGCTGCCCAGCACCTCCGAGTCCCAGCTCCTGGCAGTTCTGTGCTCGTGCATTGCACAGCAGTCTCAGTGGAGTGGTGTCAGGAAGTGTTCTGCCTGGCTGATTATGTTGCTTTGGATTGGGAGGCAGCTGAACTTAACTTGCAGGGTTTAAACTTGAGGATCTGGTTCAGGATTCTCCATCAGATATCCTTGTTGTGAAAGTCTTGCCTAGCCAGGTATGTGGGATGGCCAGCAGCAGGAGCAGCACTAGCTGCCCTGTTATAATCCCCTGATGCAGGAGTTTGGTTACACACCTTCTGCTGTAATACCTTTTAAGTGGAATTGCTAGTTTAAAACAAAATGAGAAAACAGGAAGATTTTCCCTAGAATTATTTATTCATCAGAGATCTTGGACAGACTTTGTTTCTAGTAATTTTGCAAACTAGGAAGGTGGTACCATTGTCTCTTAATTAAGACAAAGTGTTCACATGGTGTGCCTAGTAGTGAGCATTCTTCTAGCTGAAATTAAGGGACAAATCGTAGTATCTTAATTGCCCTGTAAGTAAAGAGTGAACACAACATGAATAGCTATTACCTGTCCCTTTAATTTTGCTTGGGTCACCCACAGTGTAAGGGTTACCACCACGGTGACTTCTTAGGTGTCAGTCTCGCTCAGGTAGCTGTTTGGCTGATTTGGTTTGGAAGCACTACAAAAAGTGTGTGGAAAGGATCCAGTAGGCTTTCTACCCTTAAAATCAAAGTACAGTGACCACACACGGTAACTCTACATGTGACAGGAGCATACTTTGCCTTCTTCAGACAACAAAATAAAACCTAAGGACAGTAGTTAGATTCCCCTCCTTGTTGTGAATGAGTGATAAAAGCAGTTAAAACCATGTCAACCTCTGTGTTCAGTTCAAATGTACGAAGTTGTCCACATCAGTCTGACAGTGGTGATAGTCCACAAATTAAGTTCTCAGAATCTGAAAAATTATATGCAGTATGTTTTCTTGTCTGATTTTTTAAATGATAAATTACTCTGTCGTCCTGTGTTTGCCACCTTGGTTCTTCAGTTGATTTTGATTATGATAAATGCATAATAATGTGGAAATTGAACTATGTGCCGTGTGTTGGCTTCACATTTCCTCTGCTAAAAAAAATATTCATTTGATTGATGTGCATGTTGATCTAAACTTAGATTTGTGTTGGTATCATGTTCAGTTTATTTTCTTTCTTCCTCTGTTGTTTGGGTTCATTCATTTTCATAATTTGTATCCATAATATAGTTTAATTTTTTTTATTGATTATTGAAAAACATCTCTTACTTTCTTAAGTGGATAAGTGAAAGAGAAATATAAACCCCTTCATATTTTCTGGGTTTTTTCTAAAAACATATATATTGTAGCTGTAGAATCTAAAATAAATACCTAAACTGTGTTAAAATGCATGCATATGCAAACATATGAGGAACTAATTTTGTCTGTGAAGCTTTCAAATAGAAAGGATTTTTGTGCCTAAACCATAGTTTCGGTTTTTTTCCATCTTCTAAAGTATTTTTAACCTCACTGCATAATTGTTGTCTTTGAAATCATTTACTGTAATACTGAAGCAAACCACAGCTTGTATGAAAAATGCTTTCATTTGCTGTTTTTTGGGAGAAGGCTGAGAGCAGTGGTGTCACTGGTATGTCTGAGGAAGGGAATGCTGTTTTGCTTTGTATATGGTTGATGCCTGGAGCTGGCTTTGCAGTCATTAGGCTTGAAGCCTAAGTTTTATTTTACTAATAAAATCTTGAGAAATTTAAAACAGTTGTTCAAGACATTTTTGTTACACTGATGGATGATGAGGAAGTACAGGTTTATGCAGAAAAAGCTTGTCAAATTCTTTGGCAGCCTTCACTGATGATCTACATAATCAATTAAAACATATAGGTTGCATGAGTTGCAGTGATAGGAGATATGAAGTGTAGTTGGAGTAGGAAAAAAGGAAAAATGTTATGTGCATTATTTCTGGTACCTTTCAAAGTGAGAAGCTTTGAGAAACTATTACTAGGTAGGCTAGCAGCTCTGCAAATTGATACCTAGGGTTAGGAGCTCCTGGAGGAAATGTGGAAGACGGAGAATAGCAACAGCAACAACCCATCAACAGGAAAACCATGTGAGTTATTACGTACTGACTGCCTCTTACCATGTTGTCTTTCTAAAGGAGAAATTGCCGTTCTGACACAAGTAGAGGGCTTTTCTAGTTCTCATTCTTTCCACAGTAGATATGGTGCCCAGAGAGAAATGATTCCCCTGAGAGACAGCTGGATATGGAGAACATTATTTTATCTTATTAATCAAGCAGATTAGTTTTAATGCGAGGAAAGAATGAAAGGAAAGGAGAGCCTGCCCTTTGAAAGTGGTTACTATTTTAAGCTTGCTGGTGGTTAGGCTCGAAATGTTTTTCTTTGAAGATGCTTTATGTTGTAATACCTTTTCTGTTGCCTTGCTGTTGAAGGAATAGAAAAACTCAGACAGCGCTTTCTGTTCCCCCCAGGGCAGTTGTTTTTTTCCCTGCAAATTTTTTATATATTCTTCAGAAATCTATTTTGTTTGCTACCATCAAAAAATTCTAGGCATCTACCTGTTTATTGGACTCTTGCTAATACCCTGTTTAATACTCCCACTCTGAAATCTTTAAGCTGGCATTATCACAATAAGCAATATAGGTCTAGTGTAGAATACTTCAACAGGGATTTTCTGATGGTGTTTGAGTGCATCTGTATGTATGAGACTCAGTGGCTCTTTGGACTGTCGGTTAAGTGCATACCTTGATAAGTGTTACAGGCTGTGGTGATAGCGTTTGTGAGAGTATAAGAGCCACTCTCAGTAATCTTGAAGCCTGTAGGCAAAGCAGCTATTACAGTATACTTTGGGGCAATAAAGATTGATACTAGACACAGTTTTAGTTTGTATTCAGTACCCTTAATCTAGAGGAAATTTATATGGACAGTTGGAGATAGTGTGGATTAACACTTAAACTAAGGATTTTAGCCTCTTGTGCAATGTTCATGACCACAATGCCTGAGCATCCTGTATCTGCTTCATAGTTTCTGTTCACATTATTCTGTTTTGTAGAACAGTTTGGTTAAGTCCTAGATGCCTAGCACAGATCTGGAAAGTCTGTCTGTATTTCATTAATCTGTCCAGTCCCTATAATGCGAGATCAGTTTCTTTTTGAAGAGTGCGTGGACTGTAGAAATTTTCCACATTTATTCTCTTTGCAGATCTGTAAGCACAGATTTTTAATGTCTAACTAGACTTGATGAAGTTAAACCAAGGCAATGCTTTGGAGTAGTAAGGAGAGAATTGAGGCTTGAGTGGAAAAAGTAGTTCATGTATCTATCTCTCAAGACATAAATTTATTTATTTCTAAAGTAAAGTAATGCATTGGTGAAGTCAGAATATAAATTATTTCTTGCACTAACTTCTGTCTAAATTGCTTTAAACCCTCAACTGCATTGGAAAAGGGTGAGGGAGCAAAACAGATCTTCAGAAGATGCAAATAATTAATGAGATTAAAAAAAATGTATTGATGAAACACTATAGCACTACTTCATCGTCCAGCTTTTCAAAAGTAAACACCCCCCCATCTCTAAGGAAACAGGTCTTGCAGCATGCATAGAAGATTATTAAACACAGGGCAAAAATGCAGAACCATGTTTGGAGAATATTTCGCCTGGAATTTGACATTGAGAAGTTGTTGCTTCCAACCTGAACTAGGAAGTTAAATTAAGTGTAAAGATGCTTCATAAATAAAATCTATAAACAAGCAGTACCATGCAGTTTAACAACAGCTAAGTGAATCCCTATTATTAGTAGAACAAACTGGATATAATGTTTTTATGTGCAGTACCTTGGGTTGTGCCATACTGAAAAGAAATTGTCCTTAATATATTAGGTACCTTGTATTGGTGCATTTCCCCTTCTCTTATCCTTCCCAATGCCACCTTACGTGTGTGTGATGTGGCAGAAGGAAGAAGAAAAGGCGTCTATTGAGGACGAGCCAGGCATGGAGTTAGTTGCATGAATATTTGATGAGAACTAAAGGAGTCACACGCAAGGACAGGGAAGTTGTGAGAATTGCTGCAAGGGTGACTGAGCTGCTCTTCAGATTTATTTATATAGGCTTTCTTCATTTTCTTAATGATCTTTTGCTATAAATAGAGAATGTTGAGTTTTGAATTTCATGGTCGCTTTTGTACGAAACTGCTAAGAGCTTGACTTATAAGCCTTGTTTTAAGTTTTGGGGCTTTTGAAAAAATTCTTCAGGAATGTCAATATTTCTTCACTTTGGTCCCACAATATAATTCCATTGGGTACGATTGCCATGTATGGCAGTTTGCTGAATGGCATCCTGTGATCAGCTGGGCACAAAATTGCCTTGAGTAGATTTGATCCACAACACAAAGAAATGAGAATGGAAATTAGATTGATCCCAAAAATTCCATGAACCAGCAGCTGCAGAGAGAACTGTGGACTGTAGAGAGTCCACATAAAATTGCTAATCTGTAATTTTGAATCTTTGTTTAAATCTGTGATTACGATGCAAAGTTTATTTTTTTCTTTCTGTGCTTGGCTGAAAGCATCTATATTTTTAAAGTATGTTTAAAGACCGCTGAGAGCTGCTAGATGTAGATACTGAAGAAATGAATTCACCAAATCACTAATCTTTTTAATTTTTTAGTTTCTTTTTAGAAATACATCCAGCTGATATAATTTAATATTCTGGTTTTGTGCAGTCTTGGCTAATGCATCTGTTGAATGAATGAATAAATAAATGGAAAGAAATGCAGTTTTAATTCTGGCAAAACCTATTTTTATTTTTTTTACTTGTAAAATTGGCAGCAATATTCTACTCTAGGATAGCATTATTGGTTACTGACATAGTGGAATAATAGTAGGAGATAGAAATAAATGTGAATATCGCTTAGTTTTATAGCTTGAGCTTTTATTATTTTTAAGTAATTTTAGCACCTGCAAAATAATGCAAGATGCTGATTTCTCTTTTGACAAATATTTCACATTCACAGATTAATGTATAGCTTTCAATTTCCACTGATTACTATTATCTAGTGAGTGCTTGTTAGATACCAAAGCAGTGAACAGTGTGAGCAGGTCACAGATTAGGTCAGCCTGTTCTTTGACAGAGGCTCAGGAAAGCAGCCAGGCAGCTATTGTTTTACCCTCTGAACAACAAAATTTATTTCTTTGACTGCCTTTTGACTTTTGAATTCCTACTGAGTTAGTAATTTATTTATTTGTTTTCATATTTTAATGATATTTGGACTTTAAATGAGGAAATTCTGTTATGCTTCTTCTGGGAGAAGAAAATAGTATCCAAGTAGTTTTAATTACAGTACCCAACTCTTTGCTGTTCAGTTTAGCTGATAAATACAGGGCTGCTCAAAATGCCTGCCTGTGTCCACCACCCAACGCATTCTCAGCGCTGTTCCAGGTCCTCTACCAGACCTGGGATTTTGGGGTGCTGACTCAGCTTGCACAAGACAGCTCTTGTTGCTCTTGAGGAAATCTGTGATTGCTTGACTTGATTAAAACTGCTGTCACCACTGCCACTGACAAGCAGTGCTCCCTGTGAGCCTGACGTGTTCAGCTGAACACTGTGTACAGAGTAGTTATTCTGTAACTCCTGTGATAGATGTAGCATAGTCATATTTTGTATGAATGTGTGTGTGTGTCTGTGTGTGTATATAAAAAGTACATAATGGTTATAAAAATGACTTGATTCTTAGAAGTGCTACGATTTACACTCTTTCTGGCAATAGAAACAGTGTAATTGTTGAGTTCTTCAAATGAAGATTCTCAAATGCATAGTGCTTTCTCCAGAGTGGAATCCTGTTTCCAAAAAGGTACCATGAGAGAATGCTGAATTTGAGGAAATATACCCTTAGCCCAGAGGCTTTCCAAAATAACCTTTTTTCCAGGGATGGACCTGCTGCAATGGCAATGGAAAAATCAGTTCAAGCTGTAGTTTGAATGGACATTTTTGACCCTGGTTTTATTAATTTTGACAATTGAGATAATTTTTTCCTCTCTCTTCCATTTAACAAAAGCTTTTCTTTCAACGTTTATTCTGCTTAAAAGTATCAGAAGTAGTATTATTATCTGTGTGGGCATTGGGAAGGAGAACAGATGGACACAGATCTACTTAAAATACCAATCTCTGATAAAATTTAGATTTTTGTACAAATGAAATAATAGCATTCCTGTCTTCTTTTATATTTTTAATCTTAAATAATATCATAGAATCATTAAGGTTGGCAAAGACCTCCAAGATCATCAAGTTCAACCGTTGACCAAACACCACCATGTCAACTGAACCATAGCACCAAGTGCCGTGTCCGGTTCTTTCTTGAGCACTTCCAGGGTCTGTGATTTTACCACCTCCTTGGGCAGCCTATTCCAATGCCTAATCGCCCTTTCAGTGAAGAAATTCTTCATGATTTGGGATTTCCTTTTGTGTAACCAAACCAGTTACTAAGGTTTAAAAAAATTATAGATATATAGTTGAAGGTGTAAGAAAGTTCTTTTCTTCACTTTTCCCACTTTGGTAGATTTCCTAACTCTCCATTTCTGCTCACGGGTAGAAATAAGTCAAAAGGAAAAAAAAAAACTGGGGCAAAAAAAATTGATCAGCTGGGAATGGATGAAACACTGGACAAAATCCTAAGGTGGTGTTAGGTAGGAGACAGAGAGTGGTATTTCTGTTATGACAAACTATTCACAGGACTTGTGTGGTAGCTGAGTTTAAGGGTAAATTTGTTTCTCAGACAAGTTACTTGGTATTCAACTTTTTCCCTTTATAACAATGCTTAAAATGGTAGCCAAAAGTGCTGTGAGATCTTGAGCTAGGAACTGTAGACAAGTGCTATCTTCTGAAAGTTAGTAAAAAAATACAGTCTCTATGGTTTGTGAGCAATTTTACAAACTGCAACCTTGCATGATGAATGAAAAGCAGTAGGGAAACTGATTTTGATTCCAAGCTTCATGCATCAAATGCTTTTTTAAATATCATAAGAAAGTGCTGTAGCAATTGCATCTGAATATGGTGCTTTCCTTTCCTTAACTGTTTAAAGCTGAGCATCATTGGCTGTGTAAATATTGATAGCTTTAAAGACCGGAGGAAAAATTACTGTGAAAAACGTAATCTGGGTAGACTCAAATACTGCAATTTCAAGACAAGATTTTAAACAGAATGTACTAAAACTAGTTTTAAGTAATTCTCCCTTAATAATAATAAAATATACAACTCTCTATGGTGCCCCATCACCTTTGTGCAGAAAATGGCAGCAAGGAAAAAACTGCCACTGCTGAAAGCACATTTTACAATTACAATTGATTGGAAGAAATAACAGTGCATGAAACTGACATAAAATTTCTCTTTCATTGTTTATTAAATAGTAACTTGTTTGAAACATAGACTGTAGTCCTTCATCAGTGTCTACAGTGATATTTTACTCATACTTAAAGAAGGAAACCTCTGACTGTAAACCATTGTGTATAGTTGTGCATGGTTTTGAAATGATCTGAAAAATTATATCTTCTCAGGCTCTTTTTAGGATTTCCATGCTTGAACTTACATTAAAGTAAGCATGACTGAAGAAATGGTGTTGAAGTAACGCTCTCCTTTCTGTTTGTAATATAAATATGATCTTTGATACATTAAAAAATATTAATTATTGCACTAGTTCCCATAATTACTGAAATGAATTCACTGCTGTCTGCCTTAAGCTGATGCTTATTACAAAAAAACCTGCTTTGTAGTTCATCATGGTAATATAAGAGACAAAATTATCATTCTGCCATTGTGAATATAATAAATACTGCTTCTGTCTGTATTACCAAGGCATACACGTCTATCCCTGGTGAAATGTGAAGCACCATATTGACTTTCTAGTAAAATACTAAATATTAGAAGTAAGTAAGTATTCTCTTATTGGTGAGTGCAAAATGTGAATAAATCAGATTTATGGATGATAGGGTTTTCTATATGTTTATTTAAAGTTTCTATCATACCGTTATGCCACACTTGCAGTTAGAATAGTTATGCATTGAGTACTGAGTGATCTGTATCTCAGGCTGAACAAACCAGGCTGGATTTTCAATCAATTAGAGCATTTTTAAGTCTGGAGAAGTTTATTTTTAGTCTTGAAGGGAGTTCAATAGACAAAGATGTCTTACAGTTTCTACTTTGTAACTATGTGTCGTCTTGGACAAATCCATTTACCTTCATTTGTGGATGGGTTAAATAAATTGGCAGCTTGCTTAGACAGAACCTAAGAAAAGCACAAAGAAAAGGCAATTCTGTCTTGGAACATTACACTGCAGTCCTTTCACCTGCCTCTGAATTGCAGTGAATGACACTTTCTTCTTCTTTTTGAACTGAAGCTTGATTTATAAAATAATACTTTACTGTTCTATAGTAGCAGAGAAATCAGGGTTATGAGGTTGGTTCAGAAAGAGGGTAGGTGAAAAAAAGAACTGGTATACATACCTGTAGAAGGAAAATAGTTACGCTGCTCAGTTTCTCTGCGTAAGTGATCCCACTTGAGAAGGCACGAGTGCAGGGATCCCATTCTTAGAGGAGTTCTCTGAATTCTTGCTCAGAAAATAACAAATCATTGAAATCCTGAAGTTTCTGGGCTTGAGCTTCTGTTTCTAGCCCCAGTTTCAGGTCTGAAAGTCTGAGCTGTGAAAGTTTTGGTTCATCGGTTTCACAAATTCTGAGGTGTTACTTATTTAAAGCAGGTTGAGGTAGTTGCACCAATGCATTATGTAATGTTATACTCAAAAACATTCCCCCTACCAAGGTAGTTGGAAGAAGCTGGTTTATATCGCTCTGTTGTAATATATAATAGGTGACCTACTTTTGTACTTTCTACATGGGAACACAAAGAACAACACTATATTTATGTACTTTGAGATCTTCCTACACGTTTCTCCATCCTTTCTTTCTTTAGGTTTTTCCTCCTTTTTTGTTTTCTATGCCCAGAAATGAGAGACTCAATGAAATAAAACTACTTAAGTTTTTTCATTTGACCAGGGTACAAAATATGAATAAATTTCTATTAAATGTAATCCTAAATGTATATTTTTACATTTTTTTGAAAATAAGAAGGATTTTTTTTTTTTACATGTGTGTCTTCCATATATCTCTGTATTTGTTTGAAGTTTAGGTTTTTGTGTATGTCTCACATAACTTTTTGTTTTTAAATTTGTTCCTAAGAAACTCTTGGGTCTTTTTATTTAGTTTTTAGTCGGTTTTTTTCTTGGTATAGGAGGAGCTTGACTCTTGCATAATTAACTGTGAAAAATGTATTATTAAAATTGATACAGGGAAAATGCTGTTAAGTGTATAGCTTAAACTAGACTCTTCTCCTTGCTCTGACCTTTTCTGCTGTATAATAAAACATGCTATTGTAACCAAGTCAGATAGCAGAAAATTATCCGGCAGTAATGTTTTTCAGATTCGTGGCATCTGTTCAATTGGCATTTATGAAGCACTTGGAGATACTCAGATGAATGAGGCTGTGTTTAGTGGATGTGTTAGAGGGCATCGTTTGAAGGAGCAGCATGTCTAAATAATTGCATCTTGGACTTTTTAAAATCTGGTTGTATAGAAACCATCCTAAGTAAAACAGCCTATGAAAGGCAAAACATAAGCATTAAATTCCTTGGATGCCTTTTATTGGGAAAGCAGGTTTCATAAAGGCACAGTATGTTGTAGGCTTTATTTCACAGTTCTGCCAACACGAATCCAATCTGAGCTCGAGCACAGCTGCTATTCCTGCCAGTCCTCCTCACTCTCCTGATGGAGCTTGATCAGCTCTCTTTGTTTTCTCTGTTCTCTTAAAACGAGCACTGTTTAATGATCTTCAACAATGATTTGTGATGTCCTGTTCAGGGACTTTTATTTATGGAGTGCTTCCCTCCCAGCATTTAAATATTCTTTACTGACATAGTATAGGGTAAGGTAATGAGAAAAAATAGATGTGAAGTTCAGGATGGATTGTGATGGATAGAAATACATAGAGAAAACTAGATGTTCTTACAACAATTGTGCTATTCTTTTTATCCCTGTAACACAGTTACTCCTCCTCCGCCCCCCACACAACAGATTTGTAATGAAAGAATAGAATCTTGTGCAGGCTGCAACTCCCAAAGGTAAAACCCACAGTACTAGACTTCCATCTGTATAGCCTATTTTATTTCAGGGAGATTTCATTTAGTTTTCCTTGGTTAAATTAGTCTGAAATACTGTCTTTGCAAGTTCATTAAAATTATTCTATGATGGGTGTCTACCGTAATTTTTGAAGTTTTATATTCAGTTTCTTGGTGGTGGTGCTTGCTATTTACCTGATGTTCTTGTCATCCTTTCTGCCATGTCCCGATGTTTGTCGTGCTCTCTTGCCTTTGCACTCACCTTCATGGCCAGTAGCATTACTCCTGACCTGTTCTCCATAGAAGTCTTTTGCCCTGTCCTCTTCTACCCTCATAATAAAATTCTAGAGTAAGAAAAAAAGTCACCTGTGTTAGGTATGTGTAATTGGAGTGGAGAAGGGAATCCTCTTTGGTTGAATAATATATTTTTATAGAATTTAAGAAGATTATTTCACCAGAATACTTATCTGTAATGTTTACATTTACTAAATGTAGCCCTTACTGATTAGTAAAGGCTTTTATCTGCTTGGAGAAACTAAAGCTATACATGTAAAGAAAAAAAGGCTCCCCAGGGAAGGGGCTAGTGCTGGGTTTTGTTTCTACTCTGCAACCAGCATGCTAAAATCTACTGGATCAATACTTGGAATCAATACATGAGTATTGGATAGTTTCTTAGGAGCAGTTAGGAGCATAGGAGGCCTAATCCTGACGAGATCTGTGGACTTGGATCATTTAATAACCTGCACAGCTACGGGGGCAAGTAAAGCCTCAGTGCTGAGTGTAGGACTGGGCACAGGCTGTGAGAGCTTGGCTCGCCTGACGCAGAGTGAGCGCCGATCATTGCTCCACAGACTGGGACTGCTCCAGGGGTTAGTGACCACGTCTCTTCACTGGCTTGTAAGACACTATCATTATCCCTCTCCTATGCCAAGTAATCAATCCCTCTTCCTCTAAAACATGAGCAAATAGGTGAATTAAGTAAGTGAATTACTATGAATATACATACATAGGATCCACCTAAGCTCTTTCGTGAAGGGCAGTGATTGAGCATTTGAAAAAAGCTGATAAAAAGTATTATCTGAATAATCTGAACTCGTCTAATTGCCATTTGAAAACTTTTCCCACACATGGTTTATCCTTACTGAAGGTACTTGTTTCAATACCAGGTAATCTGGCACATTTTCTTCCCAAGTTTGTTATTCTGCTCAATTCTGTTCTCTAAAGAATTTGTATTTCTGCTTTGAAATTTTTGAGTGCTTTTGCCACAACTAATTTGTGCATTAACTTCTTTATATGTTGTAGGCGTGTGCTAATTAGCACTAATGAGTTATTGAGTAAATAGAAATCAGAATAGATACTAATTGCTGAGTAAGATAGTGAAAGCTTGATGTCTGTACAAGGCTTTATAGAGTTCTGTTTTTTATTGCTTTAACATGAAGCTTCTTAGACACAGTGGATTAAAGACCAACTTTCATCTCTGGTTAACTGATATAAATTGTTCTCCTGTGATTCTTTTCTCCTTGCGTCTCTGCCATGCACAGGTGCTAGTTCCTTGCATAGGTGTGTCTGGAGGAGTGAGGAGCTGATGCTGAGCAGTGGCTGAAAGCTACTGGGGTCATTTTCAGCAGAATGCTTGTGTGGGTGCAGAGGTGGGGAGGAGATGACGTGGCTGGGAGATGTGGAAGGGAGGGAGCAATGGCAGCTGGAATAAAAACTGATAGCATAAACTGATGTGGAACTGAAGCACAAGGGACTTGGGGTCTGGTACCAGACCAGTATCTTCCCTTTCTTAAAATCTGTAGTATGTTCATGTTATATACAAGTAAGTGTCTGAATTATTACCTTTCCCTGGAGGTCCCTGAAGAGCAAGCAAAAGAGGGGTAGGAGAAGGCTGACATTATGGCAGAGCTCAGAAAGAGTAAATGGAATGACTCGTAACCTGGACCAGTTGAACATTTGCTTATGACAGAATAATTTTGAATATGGGACATAACAAGTAAAAGGGACTATCAGAAATCCAAGCAGTACTCCTGGAAATGAGTTTTGCCAATTAATTTTTGCTTTATGTCTTATTATAATAGCATTCCATTGACATTGCACATAGCTATTGGTGTGATCTGCATGCTGTGGATGAGAAAATTAAAGTAATTAATTTTGCATGGACTCTGAGACAAGAATTGACTACAGCCATTTTGCTAGCAAAGTTTGCACATTCTTTTTGTCATTTTTTGTAACTGATTTTCTGTAACTACTAATGGAAAGAGTTTAATAAAAGGTAATAAACTCATTTGATTTTTTTACAAGTCTGATAAAGCATAAATGTGTTAACACTATTAAATTCTGTAGGACTTTTAATACATTTTAATTTTAAAAATCAAGTAAAAGGTAAAAAGCAAAAGACAAACCCTGAGCAACCGGAATGATAAGAGTCAATGGCAGAGCAGCTTTCCCATGTAAAAGAATGGTTTCTTTTTCTCTCTTTGTAGAGTTTATTCCATCCCAGAATCTGCAGAGTCCTTAAGCCTTCCAACCATTTTCATATTTGAGATGGAAGTCTTCTGTGGCTATAGTATATTGAAAAAATTTTAGTAAATTTTTTTTCCTGGACACCTCTAATTTTTATTGTGATTTCATTATTCTGTATTTTTAAAACTCTTTTATACTTCATTAGCTGTTTTTGCAGCACAATCTATCCCCTTTCTGTCAGAAGCTGACTTAAAATTCCGTCCTTCATCCATCCACCAAACACCTATTGTTACTTTTTGAATTTAAAATTAGGGCTTAATGTCATAAGACAGTAGAAATATAGTACATTTAATATAAGTATTAAGAATATTTTAAAAACTTACAGGATGGGAGAAGAACAAAAGTAAGTGGCAGTTTGTCTAGCTGCTGGGACAGGGTGTAAGTGATTCATGGAGAGGAGCCCTGCTGTATGAGGAGAAGCAGTGAATTGGGGTGAAGCATCAGACAATTATCTGCAGTTTTGTTCCATGATCAATATGCAGTTGCTTCTTGGTCTTATCGATCTTTTCGGCTTATTTAATGTACATTCGTTTTATGAGACCTATACAATCATTTTTGGAGTAATTTGAATTGGGTTTGAATTATTTTCGCTTGCTGCGGCATTGTTTTTAACATACTGGGTTCATTTACTGGGTATCTGTACTGTTACTGCCATTAAGAGAAAAATAGTTCATCTACAGAACCAGGCAACTATCTATAGCCAAGTGTCCCATGTTGAATGATTTGACCTACTTGAGAAAGTTGCACACACTCAGTATCTCTATTTCAAAATGTCATTTATTGTTCAGTAGTTTGTTTGGGGGTTTTGTTGTTTATTTTGTTTGTTTGTTTGCTTGTTTACTCTGAAAACTGGGGAAATACTAATTCACGGCAGAGCAGTTTGATTGCAGTGTGAGCTGTGCTGAAGATCAGCTTGCTTATAATAGACTTTAGCTGAGCAGCAGCCCATGCAGTGCTGTGTGACAGCATCATTCTTAATTCTCAGCTCTCTGTGTGCCTGGCAGTGCGTGCTCGGGGCACTGGCTGCAAATCCAAGCAGGTGCCTCTTGCAGAACCTCACACCATGGCCTGGCCTTGTGCTCTGTCGGTGCTGAGGTGCCTGCGTAGCTTCGGTCTGGGGTGCACTACAGAAGTTTGGCTGTCCTGGCTCTTCCAGATACTCCTTTCAGCATACACATAAATGGTGTAAGTGCATTTTTGCCAAGTCAGCCTGTGTTAACTCTGGAGTGAAATGGGATACATTGCATCAGCAGAAGCCCTTTTGTACACTTAAGCTATTTTTGGCATAAAAATGCTGTAGACCTTTCACTTCATTGCCGAGATGATGCACTAAGAAAAGTTTGTGATCTAGAGCTGGACTTAATATGTATTAATAGAATATAGAATCAACTTTGTTACTCTTTAGTAAGCAAAGCTAGTGAAAAATACTGAGTGAGTCATGATGAATACTGTGAGTCTTTTTTTTCTTTCCCCCTTTTTTGTCCTCAAAACAATTTGATGGGGCTGGTTTAACAGATGGGCAGAAAACCTATCACCGTGTGTTGGAAAACTGTTTCCAGATGAAGAACAGTTTTCTTAAATCATTCGCACTCCCTTTTCTTTGTTCAACATTGACTGAACTAGTCAAAGCATTTTAAGCATATTAAGCAATAACATATTAAGAAAGTCTATAAAATAATTAAATTGAAACTAGAAGCTAAGAGTTCTTAGAAATATTTACATTAATATTTGAATTAGTATAAATCTTACAATAACTACTTTTGAATCTTCTGGGAACCTTGAGCTGTAGATAAAGAAAAAATTTGTTAGGGTTGATGTGCTGTTTCGTACTGAAATATTTAGGATTATCTGGTAAATTTATTTCTGAATCAAGAAAGAGCTGTGCTTTCCCTTCGTTGTAAATGCTCAGCTATGATGATGAAGCAGAGAGACTTAAGGTTTATGTCTCTCCTTCCAAGAGACCTTTTGTAGAGTTATTAAGGTGTTGCAGCACCCTTTGTTTTTCATGGATTTTATTTCAGTACATTTTCTTGTACAGGAACTGCACAGCAGTGCTGTACCTGAATTCAGGTAGAGGTTTTAATGGTTCTTCCTTGTCTGTTTTGGTCCTGGTCACTGCTGTTAAGAACTTTTATGAGTTTGCCCTCTGCGTGTTCTTTGGGAAGACCCAGACTTTTAAAATTTCTGTAAGGTTAATAGTCTGCATAATTTTGCAGAGTATGAGCAAGTACTTGGCAGGAAGTGCCAAAAAGCTGTGGCAGATTTACGTTGTGCTCTGTAGTCTCAAACCGGGTTCAAAGGACACTGTTGATAAGAGGTGGCAAGTAATACACCATGAAATAACTCTTCTGTGGTGGAGATGAGTCAGGTAGTTATCAATTTCTAAACACATTTGCAAAGCGAAATCCTTCTGACAAGAGAGGTTTGGAAGTTTTTTGGATCTGTGATTTGCTGGAGTGCTGATAAAAGGTGTATGCAGATTTGGGGTTCTTTTTTTCCTTGTCCTCATTGTGTGAAAGGGGATAGGAGAATCCTGTAATTTAATCCTCCAGTGTCCAGTAATTCTCAAGTCCTTTCAGTGTCTCCAGTATGTTTTCCTTTGCATGAGAGAAATCTATGGTCTGCAGTTTTTTCTCCATTAAGATGCTCTCTGTCTTACCTCTGCCTGCAGGCTCTCTGTGCGGTTCTCACCAGCGAATCGTTTGATTCCTCTCAAGCCCTTGCTGGAGGGGAGCCAGCAGCAATCACTTTCAGGAGGAGGCAGTGAGAGAAGTGTAGCTAAAAAACAGCTCCTTAACCTTTCTCCATAAAGCATGTCACTTGAAAGTGGTGATACTATAGCATCCTTTGTTACCAGGCCCAGACTCCTCACACAAAAAAATTTTTCAAAAAATACCTTTGAAGATCTGTCTCAGCTGCTACATGTTCTCTGGAAAGTCTGCAGTATGCCTCCATGACTGTATTGATAGCTTGTGGCAACGTAGGATTGAAAAATCTCATCCTACTTTTATGTATTTTCACATTTTTAGATGTTATTATCATGATAAAGTTTGAGAACCTGAACTTTATAGATCCCATTTAGTTTTCAGGACTCTGAAAACCTGGGGAGTGCAGAGCAAGGGTTCTATAGAAGTTCAGGAATAGAGAAACACAGTAAAACATGCATACTGATGTTATTTTAAAACAGTTAGAACTATGCCATGGTTTCTTGAGGACTGACTCAGTTTTTAGCTCTTAACTCTATTGTTGATGATGCTTCCCTTTGTTGTATTCTAGGGAAGGAAAGAGGGGTTAGATCCCTCTCTCCCCTCTCCATGTTCTGCTGCCTCTTTCCTGACTATGCACCATATTTTCCAGTTTTACCTGGCGCAAAGGGTGAAAGAGATTGAGGTTCACAGCAGCATGAGTGGTTACTTGGAGAGTGAAGGTAGAATGAAGAACATACATGCTAACAGTACTTAGACTCCTCAAAGACATGAAGCATGGAGAAGTATTCTGAAATGTTCTGCTTTATCAAGAACCAACGAGGTTTTTTTTCTTTCCCTGTTTTTTCTTTTCTCGGAAATGTACTTTTGGTGGTTTGTGTATTTTATTAACTTTAAATGATTCCCTCTGTCAGTACACAGACACATCTGTCCTCTTAGTTGCTGCAGGGCCTTTGATACTCAATTTCAGGTTTTTTGCCTCATTCTATTTCTGAAATGGTAATTGTGTTCTGCTTATTTTTACCCTTGCAAAAGACTTAATGCAAAATTTTTTGTAGCATATGAGCTTTGAGTGATTATTTGTAAATACCCACCCATCAACCCCTCTTCTATTTTCCTTTCTTCTTACAAGCTACTACTTGTATATGAGATGATGGAAAACTGGCATTCTCTAAATGAGCCAATGAAATTATTTTCCTATTTCCTGTTATCAAATACAAAATTTTATTATTGAAGCCTTATGCTCCTAAGGAGTGCTCTGTCTTACCTAGAATGACTTTGAAGACCTGTCTGATTTTCCCTTACTCCAGCAATTTGCCTTGATCCCTAACACTGCTCACTGAATTCAGATCAAACATAATTAACTTTGTGGTTGAAAATGGATCTTCAGGAGAGTTAGATGAAACTTGGAATTGTTGCTTTCTGGGAAGGTCTGACATTTTGAAGTCCAGTTTTCATCCAATTTGTGACAAATAGGCCTTACTTGCTTTTCCCTCTGAAATTATTTCATAACATAATATGACAGAATCAAAATACGTTTTTTCTTTAAATAGGAAGCAATAGCTGCTTCCAAGCAGTTACTGAAATGTCTTATAAAATGCATTTAATTTTGAATTCTCATTTATGATAGCATAAATATGTGGATTTTAAAAAAAGTCAGTTCCTTGCAGAGACTACACTTTTCATTGTTAGATCATTTGTGTAAATCAAACGGAAGTTCTGTTAAATCTGGAGTACTTGCACTCTTGTAGTCCTAGAGCTTTCCCTCTTCAGTGCTTGCTTTCAGACAGTGAAGGAGCTGAGGACCGTGGGAGCTGTCCCTGCTGGTGGCTGTCCTGGCCATCGCAGGAGGACCCAGGGCTGCCAATCTGATGGGCGACTCTGCCTCTCAAAGGTTACTGCTAACACGAGCCTCTGCCAGGATCCTCTACTTAAGCCAGTCCTAAAAAGCCATTTTATTTACAAATATGATCTGTGTAATGTCTCCTGAAATGCAGTCAGCTAATCCTGCCTTTTTAATTACTTGCAATGACTTTAATTGGATCAGAAAACAGAAAGACATATAAAGTAATGATGTAATAGGGTTCACATGGTGGGAGGAGTCCTGCTGTAAGCGGCAATTTGCGGTGGCTGTCACCAAGCTCTGTCCATTCTGCCATGCTGCACGTCTTCTGGGATGCAAATACTGAGACAGCCATGTTCATATAAGATGCTCAGTAGATGGAATTTTTCAGTATTTCAGGCTCTCAAGCCTTGGAAAAAGCTTTTTGTACCGAGAATGGCTGACCATTGTTGACCCCAGTGTGCTGCTGTGTCTTGCTGATGCTTTTGGAGTAGTTAGACCTTACGGCCCTTCTGATGCTTTCTGTTTGCCGCTTTCTCACCATTTCAGCAATCCAGTAAGTACGCAAGCATCCAAAACCAAACTGCCTCCTCTTCTAAAGGGCATTGCAGTCAAGCCAAACTTTACTGAGACTGTCTGGTTACTGGTGCCTGTGGCTGCTTTAGTGAAAGTTGGTTTTGGGGAGCCAATATCCTAGAGCAACTGTTACTGCTCTTTTTTTTTTCTGGCCATTTCCGGCCACAAAAGCAAGGTGCCTCACATGTGTCTCTGTGTGATGTACGTCTGAATTTAGGACTTTTAACTTTTCCCTGACTAGCTGTTTCTGATTTTTCTTTTATTTTAACCTATGGTTTTTTTGGGTTTTTTTTAGAGGGTCCAACACACAGAAAGTAATTTGCAGCTGTACCCAAAGTACCCAAGACTTCATAAGTTTCTACAAATGTTCATCTTGCAATGCTGTCCTTGTGTATTTTTTTCTAACAAAAAAGTCCTTTTTCACTTACTTAGTTTGCCAATAAAATGGCAAAGAAAGTCATAAAATCAATTAAGTGAATCAAATGTTTTAGTTGATAGAATGGTCACGGACTTGTTGTTTTTCTCAGTTGGTAGAACTTATGACTTCTTTTGTTGCATGGTGCTTAGGGTCATTAAGTACCCAGAGGGGTCAGGCTTAGGCTCAGCACTGTGCTGGCTCTGCTATCGTTAGGGAGTGTGCCTGCTGTCTGTCAGTAACTCTCTGCTGGGATTCTTGTGACAGAGACATAGTTATGTAGTGTTTGGTAAATCCATTACTTGCTGGTCCCAAGATGGTCCAATGAAGAAATACGCAGCAAACGCTCCTGCGATAGGGTGAGGGTGGAGAGGTCAGTCAACTGTCAGTGACCATCCCCTATAAATGAGTTTAAAATGGCTGAGAGGCAATTATGATGGAGGTACATGGAATGCTGTAGGAGGAGCAAAGGGACACAATGAACAGTCACCCTCTTCCATTGCAAGCCCAAAAAAGCGTTGAATGAAACTGTCACATGGCAGTTTCGCAACCCAACGTTGCTGCCCCATGCAGTGCGTGTTTCAGTTGCCATGGGAAGCAGTGATTGCTAAATGTTTCCATGAGTTCCGGGAATTACTTTATAGTTAACGGAAAAGAAGCAGAAAGTGAGGATTATCGAACATAACAGTACTCACAATACTTTAGCTCATAATATTGCTGAATCATAAACTGTTGCTCCATGGAGCTTCTGCTTTCCAAGTTGTCCCTGCTTTGGGCTCAGCATTCGTGTTGGAAGGAGCTTGGAGCTTGGCAGGAGCTTGGCTAACCTGAGTGTGAAATCAAGTCCTGGAATCTAATAGGCAAGACCACAGCTTGTCTAGCAGTTTATCTCTTAGGATCTGTTGATAGAGATTACATGCTGTGATATCCCCAAGATACATATTTAACAGTAATAAGTTTTACATATTGGAGTTGCATGTGTTATATTTCCAGTTAAGACTCGTTGCTGCTGCTGCTTCTTGATTTTCAGTGTTTCATTGATAAATAGTTTTGAGTGTATCAATATCATTAATTCTGAAGGCCCTTGATAATCTTCATTTAATTTTCTGCTGAAGTTATTTTCAGTTTTTTATATTTTTGGGGAGTTTTTTTTGCTTGGCAAAATGCACTTTCTGGATGTTGGAAAAATGTGAATCTTACCTGTGATGCAGTGTAATAATTTCTTCAGGATTGGGTTCCTGTTAGAAAGTTTAGTATATGCTATTGAGAAATTGGTTTTTCCCTAGCTTTTTTCCTCCTGAAAGAAAAGGTGTTTAATTTAAATAAAATTAATGTTTCTTTTAGAGGAGATTCTGTTTCTTTCCTGATCTTGAAATTATTCATAACAATCAGCAGTAAATTTCACAAATTATGCTTTGTAAGGCTTGAGAAAAATCTGTTATCATTCTAAATATTATTTAGAATTCGAATTGTAATAAAAATTATGGTAGGATCATATAAGTACACAATTAATATGCATGTTTTCTCAATTTTAAGTGTTAAATTGCTAAACGTATTTTATTCTTCAAGCAGCACATTTTTTGTCCATTCAACTCTTTTGTGTTAATTATTAGATACAATTGGCTGACAGATGTAGGTAACAATAATTGGCTCATAGATAATTATGAAATTCTACAAAGAAAATATTGGCATTATT
The DNA here is from genome assembly GCA_013398115.1 of Falcunculus frontatus. Taxonomy (NCBI): domain Eukaryota; kingdom Metazoa; phylum Chordata; class Aves; order Passeriformes; genus Falcunculus; species Falcunculus frontatus. The sequence continues at coordinate 1,690,190 of VZRV01010130.1, read as the reverse complement.
TATTTAATAACAGTTACTCGCTAAATTAAGTGTTTTCACCCATCTGTTAACAATTTGTGCCTTCAGTGACTGAAAGATTGCTTGAACTTATTGTTTGCTTCCTTGGATATGCAAACTTTTTTAAAAAAGGGATTTATATCTGTAGCATTTAGCTCATTACTTTGAACTCGGCTGCAACAGATACTGATTTTTAATTTTGTGTCTCTGTGACATTAATGATAGAAGAACTGAAATGTGTCATCAGTACTGTATTTGAGAAGACTTAGCTTTTCATTTTTATTCATTTCGAAATAATAGAATAAAAACGATGCCTTTGCTTTCTGTTTATGCTGATATTTAGTAATTTTGAGAAGACAAGTACATTTTTGTGAAATCTAGTAATTTTCAATATTCATACATGCACGAGCTTCTTAATTTTAACACTGTGTGTTTTTTGTAGAAAATCATGGTCAGTGTGCATGAAAGATCTCAGACTAGTGGCAATAGATCATACTGTTCATTAATATTGCCAAAGAACTTTTACAGGTAGCAGAAAAGGTATGTGCCACAGCTGTGTAAAGGCAGTCCTGGAGTGTGCTTTAGGCGATTGTTCCCTTTTGTTCCAGGTTTGAGGAGCAGCTGTGCAGGAAAGCTGCTTTAATTCCCTTCCACTGGTGTTTGTAGCTGGGCAATGATTTTAGGGTGTGATGTGTCAGGTTTGGAGGCTGTGGTGAACACTCTGGAGCAGCTCGTGTGGGGTAGGCTGGGAGGGATGTGACATTTCCTTCAGCTTTCTTCTGTTCTTGTTAGTGCAGGTACAGCTAAACAACAGTAAGTGCTAAAGGGTAATAGTTTATCAAGTTGTAATAGTTTATCAATTTATATCTAGATAGCTTTTTTATCAAATTGCGGTGAATGTTGAGATGCATAGAGGGGATGAGAAAGGTTTTAAAACTTCTTTTTTCAATTTCACTATGCAAACTGTACAAAATAGAAGGTATTAAAGAATCGTCAGAGGCAAATGCTGTCAGTCTGTGTTATGGATAAATACTGTTTCAGTTGAAAGGTCAAAAGACAGGCATCTGTGCAGGCTAACTTCAAATGCAAGTGTTTGGGGTATGAACACTCTTAGGTTCAGTCTGGCTTTCAAACAACATTCTTTTCTTGCCCATCTTTTTAGTACTGTTGCTAAGTTTTATTATTGCTAGAAGAATTGGCAAAAATTCTGGCAGACTGGGCAGATTTCTGCCATAGGCTGATCTCTAAATTTCAAAAGGGCTTTGCTGTAGAAGATAAGATATATTTCTAGAGGTTTTAAAATTTTGCAGTTGTTCAACTTGTCTACAGAAACACTCTGTATAACAGAAGGTTCACTTTGCTCTCCTACAAAGTATCTAAGGTACACAAAACCTGTGTGATTTATAGCCTATGCAACATCTGTTGACTCTAAAGATGATAAAAACAGGTAAATCTGCAGCCAGTTGCAGGAAGTTATTGATGATATGCCAAGTGAGAGGTGGGAGGAATCAAATATGCATTTATTGAAGACAAAAATTATGTATATACTAGAGTACTGAGGGAGTTAACATAGCTGTTACTAAAGAAAATGCAGTTCTGCTTTTGCAGAAGTGTTCTCCTGAAGGTGTAAGTATGAAAGGGTGAATGGTGGGTGTTGAAAAGAGGCAGGAGAGATCCATGAGGAGAGAGGAATATGAAAGAAATATTTGCAGCTTATATATATGTAGTAAAGAAAAAAAGTAATGTTCCCCCTTATGCAGAGGCCAAGATAGCATGATTTTTTTTATTACTTTGATTATATAGCACTGTAGCACTACTGATCCTAAAGTATCTTCTGGCATTTACAAGTGTATGTTAGAAACTCCCTGTGTTCTCTCATGGGCAATCTACATTTTTGGATGCACATATTAGTACAAAAATAATTATATAAACTCAAAAATAGTAGGATATATCTCACCCAAAAAAAAAATAAAAAAAAGAAGTGCAAACTAACTAGTTCAGTATGATAATTGTAGACTTGTAGACCTATAAGTCTGTTGCTGTCCATGTAAACCTTTATCCAGGTGTATTTAAAGTATTCAAAAATTAGGTCATTAACCATTAAAACATCATGAATTAAAATTCACAAATGAACCAAAATCTCCCCTGCCCTCCTTCGAAGGCAGTGATTCAGCGAAGAGTCAGCCATCTTTGCCTTCTCAGCAACTGGTGGGATGTTTGAAAGAAGTTATTTTTGACTAAGGTTCTTGAGACACATCATCATTTTCCTTCATTTTCTTTTATCATTGCATGGTCTGTTGCAACATGGGATGGTACTGATGGAAACTGAATCATCGCACGTTTACATAATGTTCTATATTGAGAAATTCTACTTAGCTATTGAATGATAACATATTAATAATATGTAAAAGCTGCCAAAAAGACTCGTATTTTCAGGCCAACAAATTTAGGTTATATTTTGCATCTCTCTCTCATAACTATTTTGCTGGCTTTCATGGCTTTAGTGACGATGCTAACTTAAGCAAACAAAAGACCGCCAAACTCATACCTTCGTTTAGATGAGTCCTTATCTCAGTTTCCCAGTTCAGGAAAGAGATGGTTTACTTAATCCATTTGGAAGGGCATAAATCTTTTACATGGGTTTATGGTGCAGTTGCAATATATTTTCAATGCAATTATCTCTGGTAAATATGAGAGTACATTCTTTTCATCCTGCTTCATTTTAGATATTTATATGATGCTCCATTTCAAGGACTGCTTATTGTTCACCTGTTGAGATTTTAAGAAATATTTTTGAGACAGTAAAAATCCCGATTACTGTCTGCATGAAATTAATTAAGCACAAGCTTTATTCACCTCTTTGTTTTACAGTTTTGGATGCTCTCCTGAAATTTGAGCAGAAATGAGCATTACCATTGGCCTTGGTAATGAGCAAGCAGTGCAAAGCTATGGGCTTAGGTGGGGATGGGGAGGAACTTGTCAAGGTGGAAAGTGTATGGTGGCGCTAAATTACTCTCACAGATTAATAAGACCAAACTGTATGAACTGATCTGTATTTGTATCCTTTCACTGCATTCCTTCATAATTTTCTGTCTGTTATTTTTGAGCGTTCTGTTGTTCTCAACTCTTTCAAAGCTAAAGTTCATTTCTTCTGTAATGCCCCACTTGGGCTACATCTCTCTTCTGTTCCATATTATACCTTTCTGTCCCCCTTTCTGTTTTCATCTCTTTCACACATGCTGTACATTTGCTTTGCATCTGTGATGCTATGAAGTCTGTTCAAAACCGAAATAGGACAACTAGATTTTTACTGGCAACATACTTTATTTTTACATTGCTCCAAAAAAAGCTCAAGAGGAGTATTGACTTGTAGAGGTATTATTGTTTTGTTGCCAGAATAAATTTGATTTTGAAAGTCCATGTGCATCTGAAGAGCAGTTCCTTATCTGTGCAGTGTCTAAATTAAACTTCAATGATTGTACTGTGGAGAAGTGGGGGTTTTTTCTGGTTTTTTTTAATGAACACTGTTAATTGTCAGAATAAAATGTGGACTTTGTAAGTTATATAGATACTGGCTTTGTTTCCATGATTATAACTTCTGTTTCATGTTACGGACCTGTTATGCTTGTAATTTATGGCCATTGGTATAAGGAATTTTCTTTTGAATATTTTCTGATTTCTAGGCCATAGCTCAGATAGAATACTTGGGCTGAAATTGGTTTCAGCTCCACCCAAATACTACTGATGAATGGCATGAATGTTACAGTTCTTTATGAGTATTTTAACACAGAGAATTTAGAAAAAGATGCAGTTTTAGTTACTAAAAACGTTTTGGGAGCTCTTAAGGAAGTTTCTCAAATCAGCCTGTTTTGAGGGAAGGCTTAAGAAGCTTAGTGTGATTTTTAAAGTTCTAGATCCTAATGTTTCACAGTTTATCCGTTTTAATTATATTAAAATATAATGTGGGCATTTCTGCAGGTTAATATCCTCCGGGGGTTAAGTGTACAGAACCACAAGTACAGTATTCTCCCCCCATGTCTAACTAGAATTTCCCATGCTGTAGCTTGTGTCTCTTGCCTCTTGTCCCATCCGTGTGCACCTCTGAGAAAGGTCTGTCTGGCAGCAGAAGATGCAGTTAGATCTCTTCTTAACCATCTCTTTTCAAAGTTAACAGACTCGGTTCTCTCAGCCTCTCCTCACGCTCGCATGCTTCAGTCCCCTGTTGTGGTGGTTCCCTATTGGACTAATTTGTCAATGTCTCTCTTTTACTGGGAGGCATGGAGTGCTGTGGCCTTACAAGTGCCAAATAATAAGAATAATGGCTTCCTTCAACCTACTGGGTACACCCAGTCCAGTACACAGCTGGCTGCCTCTGCCACAAGGATGTACTGCTGGTTTAAGTGACATTTTCTGTCCACTGGGTCTCTTTCTGAAAGCTTCTTTCCAGCCAGTGAGCACCTGACCTGCTTGTGTGGGACAGGGCTGTGCCATCCCAGGTGAACAGGGCTTAACTTGCTTTTGTTGAACTTCATAATGTTTTTGTCTGTCCTCATCTCAAGGTTGCTAAGGTTCTTCAGAACGGCAGCCCTGCTCTCCGGGGTGCTGAGCACTTCCTCAGATTGCTGTCACCCATAAGCTCACAGAGGGTTAATTCTGTCCTGTCACCCAGGTTACTGACAGTGGCATTAAACAGCCACCAGCTGGATGTGGGGTTGCTGCCTGCTCCCCGTGGAGCCGGCAGTCCAGGCAGCGGGAGGGCAAGATAGAAAGCAGCAGGTTTAGTAGGTCGTGGTGAAGTAAGGTTGTGAGTTTGTATTCAAGGGTGAGGGGGAGGAATGGGGGAGATCTAATGGTGCGTGGGAGGGGAAACCTTAAAAGAGTTCAGCAACTCTTGCTTTAGGCCTAAGTGAGTGTGGGAGTCGTGTGGTATAACTTGTGATTAGACCTAAGTAGTGTTTGTCTTGGTGTGTTAAGCTATTTTCTGAATCATGGCATTTTCACAGGAATGTCTCCAAAATTTGGTGCTCATTGTTAAGTCAGTGATGATGATAAAAATAGATATCAAACTCATTTCCATCAGTTCCAGATCCTGTGTGGCATCTGATTTCCAGCCCAGAGAGCAGTAGGAATTAACTCTTCCATCAAGACAGCTTAAATGCAGCTTTAATATAATTTAAAAATAGCTAATCAGTCTTCCTCACTGCTCCCCCATAATTGTTCTCAGTTCAGGGTGTGTTTTTTTATATTTTTGTGTGCAGTCTGGAGAGAAGCAGCAGGTTTCCTCTGTTGATAGGATTGGACATAGATGATTATTAAACCACTACTAAATATTTTAACATAAACCATATTTTACAAAAAAAATCAGGAACAATCTTTTGGAAGAAACAAAGCTGATCCCAAGTGCAGGATGACAACCCATTCTTTCATATTCCAGCCTGCCTTTACACTTAAAACTTTTCCCTTTGTTTTAACATGCTAGAAGATGTTCAGTTTTTTCATACCTACATGGCTTCTGAATAAGTGTTGCATTTTCGGTTTTCTTCTGAAGTAAAGCTTTGATCAGCTAAGATGATGCTCCATCACTTGGAAGCATTCAAGGTCAGGTTGAACAGGGCTTTGAGCAACATGCCGTCATGGAAGGTACCCCTGCCCATGCAGACGGGTTGAATGAGATGTTCTTTAAAGGCCCCTTCTCACCAAACCATTTTATAACGATAAAACATACATGAAACGTCTGTTTTACAGTACAAGATAATTGTCTGTGTTTAAATGAGCAGTTCAAGTTCTGCTTTCTTTGACTTGTATGCTTTCCACCGGTTTGGTTTTGGTACTGTTGACCTGATTTCTTTAAAATGAAACCAGTCCTGGATTAATATGAAAAACTGAGAAGTACTTTGCTCTGTTTTTATTTTTATGTTCCACTTCATAAGGGACATCTATCAGAAACTATACCTGGTTGTCTAATATGCTTAATTTCCTTTTCTGGACTTAAAGAGTGTGTTAATGTGCTGTCTGAGAAAACAAACAAATATAGAGTCAAGGGGCCCCACTCACTTTCTTTCTCCAGCAGGACAGTTTTGACTCGCTTAATGTTGCTCAAACAGCTAAAAACTGAAATCTTATGTATTATGCATACAAGTAGTTAATTTTTAAGATGGTAGAAATTGCTTAAATAAGGACCAGATTTCATAGGAACTTTATGGCACTCTAGTGACACAGACAGATTTTATTCTCTGTTGTTTCACTGAAGAAATGTTTGCAGGAATTTTGCGCTATAGGAGAAGGAAAGAAAGATACCAAGAGTTTTGTAACTAACTGTCATTTTAGTAAAATAAGTTTTTCTTTCTCTTTAATAATGAATTAATAATACCTGCAGAAAAAAATCAAAAATTAAAAATTTTGTAAAGTATATCTAAAATATATGACATTGTATATGGCACCTAGTATACAGCAATTACATTCTTATTTTGAACACTGTACAAGGCATTGTAACCTATGCAGTTTTGATAGGAATGAGCATCTTTTTCTGAAAAGCTCAAGTTGTATAAGATGGCTGTAAGATATCGTTTAATAGTACCTGTATGGAATCCCTTTCAGTTGATTTAAAGGCTTAATATAAGGCTTGCTTCAGCAAGTACTTGGTGCCATGTGCAGAGTGTGGGGCAGTCATTTCAGCCTAAGTGGAGAATTAGTCTGGTTAAAACAGAACATGAGCAAAGGTTCTTTTTGGAGGCATCTGCTTCCAGTCTGAAGACTTAGAAATGTGCCTGCTCTTGCTATTCCCCACCTGCTCTATGCATCAATTGCATGGCAAATTTAAGTGTCTCCAAGCAGCAGACCATTGTTCTTTGCGTTAGGGTGTTTGCCTGTACCACTTAGAGACTAGAGATATAATATAGAACCCTAGGTTGCTTTCACCAAAGGGTGAGCATTGGTCTTCCGCTGAGGTATTGGGATCTCAGGCTCTGTTATAAGGGCTTTGGTTTTAAATTAGCTGCATTGACAAAAACGAACAAATTGACATATTCAGGCCCAGCAGCATCCTGGGTTGTTGATTCAGATACAAGCGAGGCAAACAGGATGTCCTCCCTTTACAGTAGCTAATGCTGTAACTAACATTTCCTTTAAGACCGTGGAAGATAATGGAAATAAATATTGCCAATAGCAGTTTAGGTTCAGTTTCATTAACATCTTCTACCAATGCACACATGAATCTTCTATAGTAGTTCTTGATAAATCATGTAGCCTCTTGTCTTCTGCATATTTAAATCCCAGCAGAACTCTTGGGCATCATTTAGACCTGTTGACTTCTTGAAATTTAAATTAGTAGTTTCTTCAAAAATTGTAATTTTTCTTCATTATGGAAAAATAGCAGTATCTTCTTAGGGTACAGATGTCACCAACATTATCTGCATCTAAGACTGCAGAATGAAGTAAAACAGATCGCCAATGCAAGAGAAATAAGCCTCAAACCTTCCTCAAACAGGCAAACAAAGATCTGTGATTTTATCATTCTATGATTTTATTTAAAATTTCAGGAACAGGTTATTTTCCATTAATACCCTCTCCCCGCCTTCCCAATCTCCTATGGAACACCTCTTAATTTGTCATTGGATTCTTGCATTTGAGGGGAGTTATGTGTCTGCAGATCTTAGGTGTTTGCTTCTGAGGAATCCGCTTCAGATGTTCTAATTTCCTTCTTTCCCCCTCTTTATTAGTATCGCTGAGGTTAGTTCTCAAAGCATAGAAGGGTTTCTCTTTTGACTCAAGTAGCCTCTTGAGTGATGCAGCTTAATCACATTGGTTTATTACTGTCTTCTTTACTAACTCTTTGTTAGTGCACCTGATTGTTCTCAGTAGACTTCTGTTGATTCTCTAATTTCTAGCAAAAGCTCAAAATCAATTCAGTCTATATAAGGAGTGTAATACAGTTTTCATGGAGCTCATGGGGATGAGCTTCATAGTTTTCTGTTCCAAAACATATTTTAATACCTACAGAAAGTTTTAATTTCTTATCTTGATTCTGTATGATCACAAAGAATATTTGAGGTTAAAAAATGAGATCACGTAATAGAAAGAATCTGTGTTGGTGAGTCATTTAGATTAAAGAAAGCTAACCATGTTGCTCAAAGCACTGTTTTTCTGCCTGATGTACTATCTGCATATTGGATTGGTCTCTGTCTATGAAACTCCTCTTACATAACTATCTGGGAAATACTTGTTTAAAAAATGCATTTTCAAGCAGCATCTCACCAGTAGATTTGAAAAGCTGTTCAGGTTTAGTAAATCAAGAAAATTTAGAATTGTAGCGACAAAAATATTTGTTTTATTAAAAAATAAAAAGTTCTAACTCCTTGGTAGGCTGAAGTAGATTATAAAATGTCACGTATTCCCGGTTCTTAGTGTATTCTGCCTTGATATACAATATTTTTGTTCCAGAAGAGGATTCAGCAGGCAGTCTGTATTTTAAGTTCTTAAAAAGTAATTTCCAGCTGTGTGTTCTAAACTTAATAGGGTGTGATAGAAGGGAAGCAATACCAACACCCTATGAGAGAATTAAGGATTTGCCTTTATATTCATGAACCTATATAAAGAGGTAGAATTATCAGAGGCATGAGAGGTAAAGGAATGGTTATAGGACTATAGCTCCCTCCTCTAATTTGCTCCCTGGCTGTGCTGAGAAGTGGCTGGAGCAGCATGTGGTGCTGCTGAGAGGGCGATGCCTTGATGGGCTCCAGCCCTGGCACGTGGTGATAGAAGATACTTAGATTCTAATTTGTTCAAAGCACTAATCTTCCCAAAGGTAACAAAATGTTATATATGTGCTTTTAAAATCTCTTAAAGGAGACATGTCAATTATAAATACATAGTCACTAAATCTTTTAGAGTTAATACAGTAATAGTTTTACTCCAGAGCTTTAAGGTTAAAGCAAATGGAAAGCTGACATGCTTTAAACTGGACACCAGTCCCCAGAGTCTGTGCTAGCTGAGGGGTGAGCCAGTGTTTTTGCTTAATTCCTGACAAGAAGACACAAGTACCTTACAGCCCATGTCCCACTCACCTCTGATCATGACCGCAGTGTTATTGACTGACTGTGCATGGCAAGAAATAGAACAATGATCACACAAGTAAGTGCCTGAAGGAAAATCCTACATTTGCTACTCCCTGAGTTAATAACCAATAGTATTTTTGTTGTGTTTCTCTTGTCAGGATTTATTAACTAAAATTGACTGGTTGCAATGTGTGAGTTCCTCTGCAATATTTTACATAAAACAGATCTGAAATGCACAGGCATTCTGGGTATGATCTGGCTGCTCTTATGTCAGCTGCCCTTCTGCTGGGTTTCATCGTGCTGTCCTGGATAGCAACATCACTCTTGAAAGCACACAAGTGTAGAGATTTCTGAAATTATGTTGTCCGCTTACATGACAAAAACTATTAAAAGGCACATACCCTGCCTGTGTTGCAGCTTCTGCTCTCACGTAAGAATGGCAGGAAAGCACTTGTAGGTGTTTCTGACATAGACCTGCTGTCCTTATGAAAACTGCTTCTCTTTTGAAAACTGTGTAATTGCTAGACCTCCCTTACTGTTAGAATAGCAACTAGGAGCATCTATAGTAGTACAGCTAGCCACTGAACCTACAGAAAGGCCCAGTCCTTTGGAGTCCTGCTGAAATGCATTGTCCCAAGACATTTTGTTAGGATTGCAGAAAATTTGGAACAAAGCTGCAGATTTTAACAGTTTAGTAGGAGGTGGCTGCCAGTCTGAGACACAGATGGAGGTATTTGGAGAAGCCAAAGCACCATGGTCTTTCTGTTCTTTTCTTGAAAGCGTCAGGAGGATTAGATTTTTAGCACTTGAAGTGACTTAATTTAGATTTTGAGATAAAACGCGGCAGGAAGAAATGGTATCTTTTTTAGTCATCTTCCTCAGATTTTCTGTGGATTTAGGAGATCATAATCATATTTTAATTTTGTTTTGTTTAAGCAGCCTGGGCTTCCAGAATATGACTTTATGCCATAAGTGAACTACACAGCAGTTGTTGTATTTGTGATATATGTAAATATTTGCTAATATTTCACCTTTTTTAATTTCATGTTGCCAAGCAGCTTCTTCAGAGTTTACTACAGCGGTAGATTGAATTTGTGATAGTGCTTTGCTCCTTTTTTTTTTCTGTGCAGCTAAAAGAAAAGGGTCAGAAAACTAGTCTTCACATTCAAGACACTTGCTCATTGGAACTTGTGGGAGTTTAGTATTAGTTTTGATGGGTTCATATGCCAGACCATTCATATGCTGTAGAGATGCAGCTTAGTCATAGCAAAAAGTTGCAGGGAAATAAGGGGTAAGTGTGGCTGCTGTAGCCCATGGCAAAAGCAGCTCTGTAAACACACCAGCACACAGGGCTTCAAGAATAGCCTGTGCTGTCCTGCTGCTTGGCTGACCTTTGACCCCTCTGATCAATTTTTAAACAAATGCATCCAGAGGAAAGAATTTGCAGGTGCTTAGTAGACTAAAAGCTCTTTGACATACTGTACTGTTAAGAGAGATGATTTCCTTTATGCCTTACTAAGCTTTATGCAGTATTTCAGCAAGCTTTTTGTTTTGATTTCTTCTGTGGTATTTTTCATGTGCAGATGCAGGGATGTTCTCCACGTATCTGTGAAATTATTCGTCTGGAATTTTGTGTTCAGTTGTGAACATGTGATTGCTAAAATTAATCTGAGAATTAGATTAGTTTATTGTGAATAAACAAAAATAATTGGCTACTAAAGTGAAAGGTTATTTGGCAAAGATTTAAAAGTTCAGTTAGCTTAGTTAAAATGTTTAAGTCTGTGCCTTAATAAACTTACTGTGAGGACTAAAAGGAAGATAACTTTATTAGGAAGTCATAGAGGGCTGGTTATAAATGGAAATAGTGGAACATCGTCTTATGAAGGAAGTATCTGATACTGTGTGAATTGCCTTGGCCATTATTTTGTTAGTTTTATTTGATCTTTCAAAAAAAGCAGTGGAAAACCTGCTTGATTAAGCAAAATTTTGAAAACTCTGTAAATGAGAATAGTCCTGCATTGTGTTAGAGATATGCAGCAGTGTAACAGCCTGGGCTACCTGGTCATGAGGAATTGTGTTGACTTAAATCCAGAAAAATAAAAAAGGAGAAAAAAAAGCCACTGAGAAAAGTTGAATTTGGATAGATTTTATTGCTGCCAGTCTAGTCCAGTCCAGTAATCTGTAGCTACCCTACTGATGGCGGTTTCCATGATGGTAATACATTTTGTGATGATTCTGTGATTAGAAAGGAAAAGAATATATTCTTTTCTTTTCTTGCCATTCTTTTGTGTTTGATCCCAGATGCTTAGAAGTGCAATTTAAATATATGAAATATAATTTGAACCTTTTAAGACGTCTTTAATTTCAGATCTTAGAGCAAATTATGCTTATTTAAACATCTGGTTAGAGAAGTTTAATGATCTGGTTAATTCTTTGGGACAAGGATATGACTTCTTGCCCCTTTTTGGTGTGGGATTTTGATTCTGCAGTTCATAGAACTCAGGTTTTGCACGTCTCCAGCAGTCTCTGGGTCTAGAGAAGTGTGTTGAAGTAAATTCAGTGTATTCAATATCCAGGTTTTCTTGAGTAATAATCCTTTTATTTTCAGTTTTTGTGGTATAAGACACTACTTTGATGTACTGTATTGTCAAGTGTTGTACACAAAAATGTCCCTTGGAACTGAGTGTAACTCTGAAATCTTTTAACATGCTTAAAATGTTCCATTATCCTATGTCATGCTTATCAATGTTTTGTTGCTTTTATAGATTATCTTTCTCAAGGGATAGATCTGTCTGGAATTGAAGTAATTGAAAATGATCTGCTTTTTATTGCAAGAGCTCGTCTTGAGGTGGAAAACCAGGCTAAAAGGTTGCTTGAGCAAGGTGTGGAGACTCAGGTAAAATACACTTTGTTCTTTACTTCCTTTCAAAAGTGAAGTGTAAAAGAACTTGAGCTTGATTTCTTTTGCTTTGTGTAGCATTGTCCAGTGTAAATTAAACAAGAGTCGTATGTGAGAAATTCTCACACATGACAATATTCAAAGAAATTGACAAAACTGGTCTTGTGCAATATTTACAGGAATAAAATTTTGCCAGATCTGATCCTCAAATTTGGAAGAAAGTAGGTGCTGATATGAAGACTTTAGCTGTAAACACTGTCATAATAGCTTGGTACATTAAACACCATATACAGCATTGCCGAGCTTTATAGAGAAATAGGAAAAATGCAGTTTCTTAAAGCTGTAAGAAGATTTCTAAATTTTAGCTGTGGAAAAATATATTTAAAAGATCTGAAAGATTTGTGTTAAATCTTTAAAGAGCAGTTTAAATTTTGAGGTAAATATTCACTGTAGGGAAATAAGAATGAATATTCATAATTACATTCATTCATATTAAATGTAATTATCTACATTTTAGTAACTTGGCTATGTCTATTAACTGTTTGCAGTATCTTTAGTGCTATTTTCTTGCCTTTGTAAAATTTAATGTTCTTTTGTCTATACTTTTTAATGTTCATTAATAACCAAAGTATTTTAAATCTCTATTGCTAGAGTAAGAGGAGAAATCTGGTACAAGTTTCTATCAAATTTGGATCTTAAATTAGGGAACAAAGAGGCTTAGAACAAGACATTTTTATGCTGTTTATTACCAAGGGTTAAACTTCTCTGTAAGTCAATATAGCATTTGTTTATACTATTGAAGATTGACATGAAAATAGAATGTATACAGAATAGAAAACATGTTGAATAAATTGGCTTGATTAAACAATTGAGGATTAAAATTATCAGGGTGTCTCAAACTTTTACTTAGGCCTATCATTTCACCTATGTTTCTGCAGTAAGAAGTCATGGTTGTGGTAAATACCTTTGACTATTTGCTGATAACAAAGTGGTAGGAAAAAAACACCCCATTTTTCACTTGATTACTATTCCAGTGTTGAAACTTCTGGCCATTTGAGCATGTTGCCAAGCTGTGATTGCACTTTTTGCAAGCTATGAAGCTTATACGTTATTAAATAAAGATTGACCAAAGATAGGGCCTAAGAAAAAGCAAGTGGACATTTATTTTAACTGTAGCGAAAGTCTTCATCAGTGTGAACTCCTTCTAGTTTTTCATGTCAGATTTGACCTTCTCTGATAATTTTCTCTTCATATTAAGTCCTAAAATGGAACTGACAAAGAAACCCTGGGGAAATCAATCCCACTCCACCTGAAAAATAGACAGATTTATTAGGTGTTCCAGGCTGTCTCCAGGTAATCAAGAGATTATTAAAGTATATGCCTGTTGTGCTTTAGCCAGGGGCCTGTTTCCAACAAATGGAAGAGCTTTTGGAAGAAAATTATTAGTGCTTAGTCATATCAAAAATGGGGATGTTTTCATGAGGAGGTGTTGGGTTATGTATCACGGGTTTGTTGTTGGATATGATTTGTGAATTTAATGTTGAGAACAATAGTTTGCTTTGGAAAATACACCTGCAGGCATTGCCCAAGAAATCTAGAATTTGAGTTGTGACCAGTGAATAGTATGTCTTTGATTCCTATTATTGTAGCTGTGTGTTTTATTGACAAGCTGATTTACATCTATACCTTCCAAGCCCTGAGATTTCCCTTAAGAAGACATGGGACCTTCATCCTTTCTCCTGCATTAGGTACTACAGAATTCCTCAGATGAGCTGTCTTCCTGCTAGTATGTATTCTGGTAGCTGTCTGTCCCTTTGAGAATAGTGCATCTATATTTATCCAGGTGCTTCTTCAGTTATTTGATATTCGTATTTGCAAATGCAGTTGTAGTTTCCACCCTTGTTTTCATCTGTTGTGTAAATAATACATGGGATCAGTTGCCTACATAAGAGCGAGCGGTATTTCTACATTTCATCTAGCACTTTTCAGCAATGCCTTAAGAGGAAAATTAGCCTTATGTCTCCATTTTAGAGTATTTCAGTGTCTACCTGGGAAAGAAGCAGGAAGTGGAAATACATTTTAAAAAATAAAACTGGAAGCATCTATTTTTAAACAAAAGTCATTAGAATTTGGTGAATGTCTTCTCTAGAATTCAGCTTTTTTTTTTTCAGAGATGCTGCTAGAAGTTACTCTGATGAAAAGAATGGAGCTAAAAAGTCTAAATTGCTCCTATTAACATTTTTATATATCCCCTTTGTTTTGGAAAGAGAATATTTTTGTTATTTTGATTGTTTATTTAATGATGTATAAGTCACATCCTCATGAGCTGTGCACAGATTCCCCCAAATAATGTCCAGCAGTAGCACGTGAAAGGAGATACTTACACCTAAGTAATACATTGTCTTTTTCTCTTCAGTGTAATTAATGTTTTTATGCCATGTCCGCCATTGCAGTGTTTGTGTATTTCTCAGAAAAAATGAAATCTCTTCCCCCTTTGGAAGTGTGGCATTAGCCATTGACTGCTTTAGAAGTGAAGCCTTCCACTCCTGTTCCTGGTAGAATCTTGAAGCTGCCATCTGGGTATAAACTAGAAGTGTCTGTCGGTGTCTCTAGACTTCACAGGCTCTCCTAGAGCTGCCAACCACACTTGCCTACCTAATCCTTTTAGAAAGAGTAAGCTCTCTTTGCTATTGCTGACAAAACAAATAATAGCAAACCCGACCACACGGGGTACCAGTGGCTACAGGCAGGTTTTTTACTGTCCTGTGTGCTTTGTTAGGCTCTTCTAGTGCACATAGCACAGATTGATGGTCTTTCATGACCCACAAAACAACTTAAAGAAAAAGGATTCTACCCTATCTTTACTTTCTAGTCCTAAACTTCTTGCTAGCTTTCCTTCATACTGTAAGCAGGCTAATGGCAGATAGCATAGGAAGCAGGAAAGACTGCTTTAGCAGAGATGCATCAAGAACTTGATTAAAAGCCAGCTTTCTAACAGAAGGGACAGCAATGTTTTCTGCTTTAAAAATTAGAAAAGAGATATATATGAATCTTGCAACCACCTGGAACATCCCCAGCATTTCTTTTGCTCCCATGATGAACTCTAGGCTGAAGAATCTAGATTTGCTCTTGGTACCACTTCACCCCTGTTTTCAACAACAATATTGTGTTAAGCAGATCTGAATAATAAGAAATTACTGGGGAAAAGAGAAATTCGTTAGGATTGCCATAGCTCAGTTCCAGGCAGAACAGTTTTTCCAGACACAGTGTTGTGGCTGCTATACTTACAAATGAGAAAATTTCTCTTCAACTCAGCTCATGCTTCAAACCCTTTCTGCTGTAATGTTGCCATGCTTGGTGTGGGACTTACAGCCGGGGATGACCGAACTTAGTTCCACCTGGTAATGACAACATTGGTAGCTTTAGGAGCCAGGCCATGTGTGTGCAGAAAAGAGCTTCATTTCCATCTCCTCCGTCCTCTGAAAAGGTAACCTTAATTCTGAGCTAGATTCAGTGCTTCAAACACCAGCTATGGATCTCTGTGTAAGAAGGATGGATTTTTGCATGGCTGAAATATGTCAGAAACCTATGTTCTTGCTTGTGATTTTACTGATACAAACTGTAATAATTAGGATATAGGTTGTGAGGTAGCAATGGTATCATTATATTATATAAATATAATATATATTTATATATATATAAAATACATTATATTATATATATATATAAGTATATATATTATATATTATATTATATAAATATCCATTTAGGTCTAGCAGGATGTGGTGTGGAAATGAGAGCAGAATTCAGGTTTCTCTGGGTATGCACTTTAAACAGTTTGTCCATTTGTGTGTTACAGAAACATTCTGTATCTTTGACCACATACTAAAAATTTTCCTTCTTTGTCTCTTGGAGGAATCTGTAGATGTCTGACTAGTTGGGGTTTTGTTAGGTTTTAGAGAAATGTGATGGTTTTTGTCCAGTTTCCCTTATATGAGGTATGGACAAATCTACCTGCCTAGCGTGGATTTGGAGAGAGTCAAATTCACTGATAATTCAATGAAATTGTTCTGGTGATCATACAGTGAAGTGTCCTGATCATGTTAGAGAAGGAAAAAAGGAGATATAAGCCTAATAAGTATCCTTTGTTAAATTGTGTGTGCAGCTTTTTTTAAAATACATAGGTTTATTTTTTTTGCAAAATGAAGAGCTTTGCTAATTATAACCTCACAGAATAAAGAAGAGGGGGGAAAAACTGCACAGAAATAAATCCTAAACTCTACTTCTGACTTGTGTTCAAATGCTGGATTTGTATACACAGGATAAATAGGTAAATGGTATGTTCTGAACAAAAATTTCTCAGTTATTCACAGTGTAACATCTTTATACTGTTGTTATTTTGAGCATATTTGGGGGCATTTTGAGTTTTCATATTGTAACTCATTAAGAAGAATTTGTTTTGTGAATTGTTCTGTTTTGCATTCTTTTTCATACTGAACCTTTACTCTCAGTTGTTTTCTCTGGAACAAGTTCAGCTTTTTTTCACATTAGAAAATTATTAACTAGATATATATGCATAAGTGTTCTTGACTAATGCTATTTAGTGCCTGAGAAAAGTGATGGGAGGATTAAGTGTCTGCATAATTAACCAGTTGTCTGGAGGTGATTATCCCAGAGTTGCTCAATTTATCTCAGTTCAGGGTTCCCTAAGGTAGGTGCTTGCGTAGTACATCTTGCAGTGTTATGGCAAAATTGGTGAAATTAATCTGAGATCTCTCATAGACCAGCATTTAATCTCTTGTCAAGGATCTCTAATAGGTCTTGTTTCTTATCCCCAAGGGGTTGGAGGGGAAAGTATGTACATAATTGACCGGTTTTCCAGACACAGTCATCAAGAAATTGTATAATTTATTTCATTTCAGGGCCCTCTGAGCTGAGTGTTTATCTACCACAGCTTGCAGGGCTATGGAAAGATTGGTGAAATTATTCTTAAATCATTCATAGGTCAGTGTTCAATCTAATGTCAGGGATCTTGAGTGCAGTACATGCACTTATTGTCCCGTGGCTGTGTTTTTCAGTCGTGCAAATGCACTTCAAGGTGTTTGAGATATTCAGATATTAAGAATGGCAGGCATTGGGCTCCATTTTTCATTTTTTTTATGAAACATGGAAAAATATAATAGTGTTTCATTTTCTAATTTCTTCTAATTATTACTTCCAAAAGTGTGGATAGCTTTTGGAGCATGACTGTCAGGGGTCTTGTGATCTTGAGTTTCCCAGTTTCTTTCAACCTTGCCTACTTTAGCAAGAGGATGTGTTGCACTTTTTTCTAGATTACTTCATGATATTTTAACACTTTGATTTAAATCAAAGTATACCTGCTGTTTTTTGCTGATTTAGTGTCATCTTCAGATGAATGCTTCATTGTGAAATGGACTGTGCAAGTGCATGAATATGCTTTCTAAAGTTGTCTGCTCTGTGGAGATGTGCTTGACTGTAGAACAAAGTTTAATGTTGTAGCAGGAGGTCACTTTGTGTGCCCCATGGTTGTGTAGGGGCCTCTTTAATGTTCAGCTTTAGTTCATTTAGCTTAGAATCTGTTACATTACCCACACTGATGTACTCTGCTAGGCAGAAGCACAATTTTAGTTTCCAGATGTTTTTGCCTGCCCTTTGCTGCTTTTACATATTAGTTATCATATTTTGTCATACCTTTAAATAATATAAGCCCTAATGCACTTCAGCATGTCATTGGGGTTGATCGCTGTTATGTAGATGTACATAACTGCATAGGTGTGCATAATTACAAAATTATCATTAGAATAGCAAATAAAGTAGAAAAAAAGAGAGAAAAGAACCCCTCTGATTTGTCTGACAGCCATTCATCTTTTTATACATAAACCCCCGTTGGTTACCCTCATAAAAAGCCTGGAATAACTAGAGTTGGAATGCTACCAGAGAGTATGCTTTTTTAAAGTAAAAAAGTAATCATTGCTTCTTTTTTTTTCTTCTTTTTCTTCTGACATTTATTTCTATCTTGAAAGCTAGTAGTTGGAATTTAACCTCGTTACTGTCAAAAATTTAACCAATATAGTACACTTTAGGCAGCAGTTGTTATATTTCCTTATTATACCACAATCTTGATTTCCTGCAGGAGATCCTGATGGAAACTAGACTGAGACACTTACTTTGTAATAAAGTAATTGACTACAGTATGATATAGAAATAGAAGGCATTTCTGATTATTCAGTTTGAAGTCAATTATTTGAATCTAGAGTAAGAAGACTGAAGTCTTATCTGCAAAGAGGAAAATTTGAACCTGCTTGCTACTTTTGGCATGAGATGAGGGTGGTAGCTATAGCTGACTTTAAGTCATCTAGTTTTGTTTAGTGAAAATGGAGTATGAAATCCAAAGCTTTTTTTTAAAATTCATGTTAACCACCCATTTTACTGCTTCTTCTAATTCTGATGTAGACAGAGAAGACTTATTCCAACATTTATAGCTGTCATATTGGCTCTTGTGAAAGATCACAATGGCATTTCAGTCTGTTTAATTAAAATCCTACTAACTTACACTGTTTCTGTTCTTTTACAGTAGCTCTGTATACATATGGAGAATTTTCACTTAATGTGTTTAAATATCTTCACAAGTTTTACTCTATCCTAACCTTTAAGTTTCTTTGTCGTAGAAATATCCTCATGTTGCATTATTCAATTTTATTTTTCATCTTCAGTCTTATGGTTATGATTTTCATGATCTTGTTAACTTGCTAAATCAGATTCCTTCATCTGGCCATCTGGTGCATGGCACTACTGAAGGAGTTTTCTATAAATCTAAATTATTTTTTCCTTGATCTATTCTAATAAGATGTGATACAGCTACGTATGGCTCATCTAACAACCAAAAAATATCTCCCAAGTTAGTTATATCCTACATCTGAACAGTAAACTTCATGGGGATTAACCAAACCTTATAAAATTTTCCCTTTACTATTCTGGTCTAAAAGGAGTTTGTTTTATCTTAAAGTATGATCTAATGGCACTGAAGTGTTAACCATGCCTCAGTAATTCAAAATCACCAAGCTAAACACTAAGCATGAATTTATACCTCTGAACTATGGATTAAAATAAACCGCAGATTTCTCGGCAACATAATCGGCTGATACTGATATAACCTAGAATATCCTTTCGGTTTCCATAGGAACAGATGATAGAATGTTTTGAATCTTGGAATAGCTAAAATGAATGTCTGACTTCAATATAGTTCACTTCTACTTTGCAGCTTGCAACCTCTGCATGTAAGGGCTAAAAATGTGCATGAAAAAAGGATGGTGGAATACTGGCATAACACATATTAAAGTGGTTTTAGGAGCAGTAGTAACAACAATAACAAAAAATAGTATTAAAAATTAAAATAAGGTGTTTCTATGCATAATTCTTCAGGTGTTAACACTGTATTTTATTTTACAAGTGCAAAAGGTGTTTTCAGTTCTGTAGGAAAAGAGAACCATTAATTATTCCTTTGTGTTAATGGCTCATTAAATGTTTTACAACAACAAAAAAATCTATCTTGTTGGTCGTCTCTAAATTTCATCTCCAGCCATTGTTTCATCTCACTGTGTTACACTGTATAGGTGTATTTTCTGATCGGAATAATTTGTAGAACACAAGAAAACTTCATGTAGCCAGAAAGAAAGATCAGCAAAACTTAAACAGACTGTGTAGTGTGTTGTTTAGGTGACTATAGCAAAAGATAATTATTGAAGAACAGACAAGGAAACATGCCAGCTGTAGTAGTACCTGTTTTATTAGGTGTTTGACATTGCTTTAACAAGTCATGTTGCTAAATCAGAGGAGATACGCTTTGAGAGTAAAAACATTAGCAATATTTAAAAGAGATATCTCTTTGAAATAAATGGATATGTAACTCCAGTATTGATGTAGAGGGAAAATATGGAGATCTTGTTAACAAACTGTTGGGAATCTGAGTGCCCATAACCTGAAGCGTCGTGCATGCAGGTAGAAATTATAGTGTGTGACTGATTGTTCAGTACTTGGGCTCTTTTCATTTTTTGTATTTCATTTAAGGTACAAAATGTTCTGCATTTAAGATACTTGATGTTTAAACATTTTATATGTGGAAATTAGGATAGGGCTGAAAGCAAGAAAAAAAGAAAGAAGCAGAAGGGGGAAGAAGCAACAAGTTAACCTGTGATAGTTTCTCTATTCAGTGAAACAGGTTTTTGAGAGAATGGAGCTGCACTGTGCTAGTATAGTTCAAATAGTAACTTTTTTCAAGTATCTGTATTCCGAGACTATTTTCAACTACCATTAATATAGAAGACTGAAGAGAGCTGTAGTTGTTGGAACATATGGGCAAGTTTAATAGCAACATTTTGAAAATAGAAGGATTTTAAAATAAAAGTAATATCTAGGGCTTCCCTGCTCAGTATTAGAATATTGTTTGCTGTTGTAAATGTGTAGAGGACCCTGTGTCACATGTTACTTTCTGAATATTGATATTTTTTCATTAATGATTCTGGTTCTCAATTTTGCAACATCCTTTAGAAAATTCCTCACAAAGTGTGTAGTAGGTGTTTTAGGCAGGTATTAGCAAACCTCATTCCACAGTGGGCAAATATAGAGAAGTTCTGAATGACATGAAGTGAACAGGAAGGTTCCTAACAAGTATTTGAGTTTGCAAGTTTCTGTGCTTAAATGATTAGGCAACATTGGCCCTTTTAACCAATACTGGCCTTGTTTCATGAAAATGTTTTTTTCCCCGTATGAAAATAACATTTTTTTTCTTAAATCCTGGAAGCTTCTGTTTTCTCACCCAGCAATAGCATCAACTGTAATTGTTCATTTGTTGAAATATTTTTGGGTCAAGTAGAAAAAGCATTGTTAAATGAAGGTAGATTTTAGTTCTTTAATTTATTTTCAGCAGAAGGTTTTCAGGTGTGGGGGTGGGCACAGGGGACTCGCTAATTGGGCGTGGAAGGGCCCCTTGCCTTCCATCCACCACCTTTCCCAGTTAGCAGCTCTTGCTGGGAGTCTGCCTTCCCAGCTCTGGGCTGTCCCATGGCCGTGCAGCTGTGCATCAATCTCACCTGCATTTCACTCCACTCCAGTTCTGCTCAACTCCTGCAATATTCAGGATCAGGTTCAGGCCTTATAAAATTAAAGCTTTTTATGTACCAGATATTGAAGTTATGAAGTCTGTTAGTAGAACAAACAAGATGCACAGGTTTCCTTTTAGTGATGAGGCGGTGTGGGGAGATACTGTGTTACGATATATTAGGGGCTATGGTTTTGTAAAACCTTCAAATTCTATTAGCTTGAGGTTAAAGAAAGATTTTTTTCTATCCTTTGGATTTTTTTTTCTTCAAATTGTATTAAAGCAGAGAACTGAGATATGAAGCAGTCATTGTTTCCTAGATTTGGATTGCCTGACTGTCTCCACTGGGGTGGTGGCAATGGCAGCAGCTTCCTCTGCAGTACCCAAGTGTGTAGATGTCCGTGGTTAGGGCATACAGCCCTCCTGCCTTCCTCCATCTTTCAGCTGGATACCATTACACGGCCATTTCCCTAGGCTTCAAAATGCCTTCAGAAGTATCCAAATTAATAAGAAGTCCTCTCACACTGGACATCTTGCTGTATTACCTCTGTTGATTTCCAATCTATGACCCCAGCTGAGCCCACCAGCTGCCTTCTGAGAACCCTATATTTATATCTGAAATGCTCCTGCAGATCAGCCCATGGCCCAGACGAGCCCAGCGGAACCAGGAACTGCCTCCTCCTTTGCTGTTAGTGTCCCCTGCAGCTGCTGGAGGTGGTGTTGGCTCAGGGCTTTGGGTGGCTTGGCCAGGGGTGTGATAATTCTTGTTGATCATCTGTTAGCTCTCCTGACTATTAATTGTACGTCTGCTGGACACATGTTCCACAGAGTAGTCTGCAAAGCAGACAGCCCCAGTGAGATGTTATCAACTGCAAATGGAGCATGAAACATTCACTTTCCCCTTCCCTCTGTGGCAGGTAGTACACTGTGGTGTAAGGAATTCATGATTAGTTGATATGAGGCACAGACTCAAATGTACTGCCTTTAAGCAAATATTGAAAACAGAAGAAAGCAAGAGACTGCATTTTGAGGAGAAACCTGCTTGGACAGACACATGCATATTTAATCAGTCTTCAATAATTCATGTAATATTAATGTGAAGCATATGGTAATGCAAGTGTTTAGTAAAATGGTTTTGGCTGAAATTTTAATACCTAATTGGGAGTTGTTGCCTTTTATTTTATATATTAAAATTCTTTGGGAAAAGGTAGAATTAGCTTAAGTAAATTATTTAATATTACTACAACTATGTGTTTTACACATATTTAACTGATAATAGTTTAGTCCTTAAAGTCACTAAGCTTCTTTAACTAAAAAACGTGTCTGATTTTGCACAATAATTTTGTGCCATGACCTCTTTAAGTGCCTTTCCCAGAGAATCCATCACTATCTAAACTGTCATTTTTTCCTTTACTGTTTTTCTTATGGCGAGATACTGCTGTATGTTTGTTAGTCTGAATTTTTTTTAAAAAAAGACAGCTGCAACAAGTAGCATAAAATACAGATTAATGTTATAAAAACAGCAAAAAAAGGGAGACATTGGTATTGCTGCTCAGTTTTCTAGGTTTCATAACAGTTTATATGTTAGTGATACTTTATTCAAATGATGAAGTTAAATCTGTATCTTTCTAACTTGATCCTGTTTCGTAATACCATAAAATTCCTCAAGTTTTCATTCAATGGACTTTGAAAAATTTTGGTAACAACCCTTTTACAAGCTCTTTAACCAATGTGGTATTTCTTTGTGTACAGTAGAGTAAAGATTGTTTGAAAAATTACTTGACTGATAAGTAATTTACATCTTGAAGCAGGCCTAGCACTTCTGCTGGGTAAACATGTTGGAACTGCAGAAGAGAGGAGAGCATAGTCATCTTTGGAGACGTCTCATGCCAGAAATCCAGATGTGCCAGTCCACCTCATTCATTTTTCAGAGCTGTAGTTTTGCCCCATACACGATGTACTTTCCAGAATGAAAAGCTTGTAAAAGAGGAGGGAGCGATGAAGTCCTCTGTGAATACTCTGGGGAAAATGGGACTACTTGGCAAGCACCTGGGCTTACATTTTTAAAAGCCCACATTTTAGGATAATAGAGATAACGTAGTAGCAAAAATATTCATGAGAGCATTTTGTCTAATCTAGGCAGCATTAGTTCATGCCAAAATCTATCCCTTATACTGTGTTTGCTGAACCATCCTGCGGCTGCTGTTCTGCCTCAGTTGGTCTGACGGAACACGAGTGTGCAGCGAGTGCCCGTGCCCGGGGTGAGAGGGGCAGCGTGTCCATGTTTCATCCCGCTCTTCTTGGTCACAAAGCACACGTGTAACCAGGTATTGGGTGCCGATACACAATCCCTCTCCAGAGCTCAGATGGTGCTTTGTGCAACTCTTCCCCTCCAGGAGTGGGGAAGAAGGGAAGCTGGAAGATGAACTCCTTTCGGTCTTTTCCCCTCCCTCCTCCAGCACTGTATATGAGCAAAGCTGAAACCCATATGCATTTGGGAAGGAGTGTGTGCTGTAGTAGGAGTTACCAGCAAGGAGGATGGGAGGGTGCCATATGTTCTCCTGCACTGCAGGTTTTACTCTTTCCTGGAGATTTGTTCTAAAATCCTATTGATTTCTTGTCCAAAAAATTTAGTTGTTTTTTTCACTTGATCAGTATTATAGAAGATCTGGCTGTTACTGTTTAGTGGTGCTATCCTTGTGTTTATTGGGATGTAAGTACTGACTTACTTGAGAAAAGCCTAAGACACTTTGTTCTTTGTTTTAATTTTAAATGAAGGATTTTCCTGAATTCCGATCTAGGTCAGTATTATTACTGTTGGGGTTTTTGTGTACTGCCTATTGAAAACCATTTTCCTCAAGCACATGTGTATCACCCAGTAGAAACTTGTGGTATGACAATGTTACTTGGTTGCTTTTTGCTGCAGGTTTGGTTTTTTTCCTGCCTAAGGAGATGTTAATGCATGAGGGCTTTTCATTGTCTTTCTACTTGGCTCTTGTTTTATCCCCCTTTAAAATGCTAACTAGGAATTTGAATTTCAAAATTGTCTGCAAATAAATACAAGCAACCTTTCCATAGACTGAAGACTTTTTCATTTGCTGTGCTGCTACAGCCTGTTCTTCTATCCGTTTGGGGAATTCACTCCCCTTAATTTAGGATCAGCATTCTACCACACTTTAGGATTAAATTTAATCCACCTCATGATCAAGGATATTTTTCTCCTTAATAGAAAATATCATTCTTCATAGAGACCCTCTGACAGTGTTTTCATATATGGTGCAGTGGGAAAGCATCACTGTGTCAAGTTTATGTTGCTTCAGTGCAGGTTATAAAAATATAATAGTAAAATTAATAAATTCACAGAGTTCTACAGTGAGCTAAGAAACCTTGTGCTGGTGTAGTCTGACTTGTATAGTGCTGGACACAGACTTAAATTCATCAGATGGTGAGCTGTAAGGTGTAAAGAATAACAACTGTTATGAGCTGGAAATTATATTCTGAAGCAGGGGTTTTGATAATTAGTTAACTTTTATTGGGCTGAACAGTATTGAATTTTAAAACAAATTGTATAGCCATGTAAATAAAATAGTCTTTGCTCTGAGATTTGACAAAGCAAAACTGCTGACAAAAATAAAGTGGATCATTGAAATAATATCCTGGCTAGTAAACATCTGAAAATTGATGTTGTGCATATTATTTTAAAATGCAGATTTGTTAATAATGAGGTCTATATTTATATTTTATATTCTCTATTCAGTTTAGAAATCTTACAGTTTTATAGAATATCTTTGGGATTTTCTTTTCAGAAAATATATGTTTTAGCGTATTTCTTAGTTCTGTTCAGAGCCTTTCATTCTTAATTCTAGAGCAAGTGATAAGAACTTTTAAAAAATGTTAGGCTATTGGCTTCAACTAAAATGTGGTTGTGAGATTAGTTTTTCTTGGTCCACAACCGAAATCTTTTTCCCTGCACTGGGAGTACCTCAAAATTTTTTGCCTTGATAGTGGTATGTGGAAGAGCAAACTTAATCCTACATCTTGATAAGTAACTGTACCTACATATAATTTCTCTTGCATGTTAAACTTCTCCTGTAAAGACTTTTTCCTTGGCATCTGTATACAATTTATATGAACAAGTGATTCATACCCTTTTTTTTTTCTTGAAACTTACACTAGTGAATAAAGTGTGCCTCAGGTAAAAGTGCTAAATGTTCTGAAACACTGTTGTTTTGCACACATAATACTATTATGTATTCCAGTTTCTATAGGAGATGTTTGCATGCTGAAAAATTTATTTGCCGTACCACACTTATTTATATTTCATGGTAGTTAAGTTCACAGTTTATGTGTCATTTATACAAGGGAAAATACTAGGGGGATAGCAGCTGAATTTTAATAATGGATGAGGAAGTACTTAGTTGCAGTAGTTTTCCTAAGGCCCTTTTCGTTAAGGATCTCTATCAACAATCCCTCTGAATCTTTTATATATACTGAAGGTTTTTACCTTGGCTGTGAGTATTCAGAGGAGGTCTGGCAAAGTTGGTAATACTACTCATAATTTAAGTGTTCATTTCTACCTCTATGTTTGTGGCTTTCTTGGGATGGGGCAAAGCTGGGCTAAATTGAAGTTAAGGTTCTAGTTATTGTCCTTGTCTTGTGCATTAGACCCAAGCTGTTCTTTGATGTCAAGTAGCTCATCTCTTCTGTAGATAAAAGCTGCTGTTCATACAAGTAGAGAGTTTGACATAGAAATAATGAAATCATATCATGGTGTGTAATTGTACATATGTGCTAAAAATATTATTTTAACTGAGAATCTATTGAATTTTGTCTCTGAGGGTCATTATTATTGTTTTGAAGTCACAGGGAGTTTTCACACTAACTAGTGTAATTGAAGGACCCTTCCAACCCAAGGTGTTCTGTGCTACACTTTCCAGAGGATCCAGTTATGCAGCAGCATCACACGTGAAGCTTAGACTGGAGCACGAGGCACATTGTCACAGTCAGCTGGTAGTGTTGAGAGGCAGCCTTTTTGTATTCCCCTGAGCTAGAATAAAATTACACACCTGTGATACAGGAACTTCATTAATGTTTTCAACTGAAGACAGAGTTTTGGGGTTTCTTTAATTATGTAGGAGCCAGAGACACCTCATGGTTATTATGAGTGGAATCCATATTCCATATGCCTTAATATGGCATTTCAGTTTGTCCAGACTACAGTGTCTTTGCTTTATGAATTCTAAACCTGTTCACCTGTATAAATTGTGTACCATGGTTGTTTGCTACTCTCTCTTCTACCTTTTTAGGTCTGTGAGAATACTGAGTAGAACCAGAATTAGGACAGACAATAAGAGAGACAGGTGTTTGAGTGTCATACCTCTGGGTCATCCCACCCTATTCTTTGTGTTCATCGTTTGACCATGTTTGTTTGGCTTACTTAAGAAAGTCACTTAAAATAGTGTCAGCCTTGCTTCAAATCAAAACATGTTGTATCACCTATTCAAAGGTACGTTTTCTCTGTCACAGAAATAAATTACTTTGGTTTGGCATGAGTTGTTTCTGACAAAGCCATCTTGGCTATTATTTAGCACCATATTAAAATTTCCTTGTGCATATCAAAAGGTAATTTAACTGCACTGTCAAATGTAAATTAATTATTACTTTGTGGCAGTAAGACTTAAAATATTACTGTGCTGTTGATGTTTCATGGTCCAGTTTTGAAGGACAAAAATGTATGAGATGCTAGTTTCAGAATACCTCCAGTGTTAATGACTTTGTTATATGAGAACTTTAAACTCCTTCATGTATTGTTTGTGTTTCAACTCAGATTTCTGGGAATTTTCTCACGTAGGTTAGTAACTAAGGTACTTTCTGGACGTAATTAGTGGAGCATACTGTAATTAATGAACTTGCAATCACAAAATGCAGATATATTCTTAAAGTACTACAACTTGGATAATGGAAACATTTACAACCTGTATCATTCATGGAAAACAATAGTATTTCTTAATCTAATTTGCAGTGAATCAGTGAACTCTTTTTCTCCTTCTTCAGCCCCCGCTGCTGACAGTTATTTTAAGATCAGAATTAACAGTTACGTATATACAGCTCCTGTAAACCAGATGGATTTTAGAAAGTACATTTTTGGCAATGCTGAAACTGAAGTACGTTTTCTAAGGTGGGTCACACATCAGCTGTAAATATCTAGCAGAATTCTTCTGTAATAAAGTGGTTTTGAAAAGCCTTATGTTTACGAAAGCTTATTATTCTAATTGTTCCAGATTTTTACTTCTGTACATAGCTGTACACACCCATTTAAGAAGTAGGAACAGACATTTTTGTGGGTTACTATAGTGGAGTCTCTCAAAAGCCAAATGAGATGATAAAATGGGACTAACATCATCTACTCTGAAACCTTTTCAAAAAATTCATGTAGTTGAACACAGTTTCTGACCAGCTGTTAAACTGGATGTCAGTGTTTTCATTCTAAAAGTTTCATGTTACCTCTCATCCCCTCTGCTCCCCTCCCAAGATGTTGGAGAAAATACATCTGTTTTTCAAAATCCAAAATAAAGGGATGTAGAAGATATTAATGTAATGATGTAAATTTGGAGTATGGCCAAATTCACAATACTCTAAACTGTACTCATTCTGTCTCGGTAGTAGGATTTAGAAGAATTTAAGAAAAGAACACAAGAAATTTTAGGAACATAAACCCACTGTTACAAGAATAAATATTTGAAATATTGAGGTTATTTAGTATTTAAGGTAAATAAGTTGAGCAAATAATATATACAGCATATAAAACAATGACTGATACAGAGAAGAGAAAACTGAGTCCTTTAGACTTTGCAGTTTTCTAACAGGGTCACACGCTTGTTGTCCAACAGCGGGTTTCAGAGTAGTAAACAATTTCTACAACATGTTTCCTACAAAAGTCACAACAGTAAGAAAAA
This sequence comes from Falcunculus frontatus, assembly GCA_013398115.1. Taxonomy (NCBI): domain Eukaryota; kingdom Metazoa; phylum Chordata; class Aves; order Passeriformes; genus Falcunculus; species Falcunculus frontatus. The sequence goes on along the minus strand of VZRV01010130.1, from coordinate 1,662,167 downwards.
TTATTTGTTAAGTATTAACTTTAGACCAATGAAGGTGCTAAGACAGAATGTCTCTGAAACAGTGACATTTAAAATGTAAACTTTAGGAATTTAATGTGTGTCATTTATGGACAGTATTTCCATTTAAAATCTGAAAAACCTCTGAAGATGTCTCTGTATCTCAGAAAAGGTGCAGGCATCTGTCTCTTTTAAGAAAGATGGAACTTTTTTCTTTTTAGTTTTCAACATTAATTCACACTCAACGTAAAATCACTGGTGTGTTGTAGAGTCTTGACAATGAAGTCAAGACTCCTTATCTTGAGGAGCTTTGGTTAATCATTTTACAGTTAACTTTAAAAATAAAGTACTCTCAGTCATAATACTCATGTGCTCAGCTTTCTCAGTAATGCCAGAGAATGCAAAAAGAGAGTAACAAAAATTGCATTACCATTGTTTTTGTAGTAAATGTTAGAGGAAAAAATTATTAACCACTAGCAGCTTCTTTGCTTGTGAGAATATTAGACTGCATGTGCCTGCTTTTAGGAAAGAGGATGTGTTAGGATGTGTTTAATCTCTTGAAAATAGCAAAGTCCTGAAAGTCCAAGTGGTGTTATTGTGGTAAGGTGTTTGCATGGAAGTATTCTTGTATATTCTGCAATTTACTTTTTTTTTCAAGGAGATTTTTAACAACATTTCAGTGCTTATTACCTATTTTAGAGGTATTGATGACCTTTACAACAGTGTGAAGGCATATTTGTATATGACAGCTAGTTAGGCTGGAGCAAAATAATGGATTTTTATCAGGAGTTTATAAAGGTCTGTTTTACTGACACCCTTTGTTATGTAAGATAGCAATATTGTAACAATGGTGTTATGTTGAAATTAAGACTCTTTGTCATGCTTCAATATATCCATAATGTCAAGACTTGGCTGACATACATGTTGTCAAGAGCTCAGTGAAAAATTATTTTTGGGTATAGCTTAAGTGTGCAGCGATTACAGTTTAACTAAGTAATGTGGTAATTCTGATATATTCTTCAAGTAGGCTCCCTTTCCTAAATAACTGTCATTGTGGACTCAGATAAATAGAGAAGCTCTTAAGTTTTCAAATTTGAGGTCTGAAATTCATTATCTTCTTGGCAAATTTGTTCACATGAAAAATAAGCATTAAAAGACACTTAAATATGTGCCTATATATATAAAATTCATGCTTGGTTGCTGACTGCTGCAAGTTAACCTCAGCAGTGTGCTTATATATGACATAAGTGATGTCGCAATGTTTATCCAAATGACATTGTCACAGGAAATAGCTATTACTAGCCCAAATGTTTCCCTTTTAGGAATCCTTTCAAACTTGATCTTCCTCTTTGAGTTTATTTTGATACAAGTCCCTGAAAAGGTTATGCCCTTTTATTCCAGTATCTTTTGCCTCTCTCTCTTTTTTTTTGCTTGAAAAAGCAAGCTAACAACACTTGAACATAATTAGATCCTCTGTCTTGCAGATGACCCAGACAAGTGTTTATCACCTAAGAAAGTTCCTGATCTAGAGGTTTTGTAAAAGTGATATCATATTAGGTGTCAGAACAATTTCACAAAGTTCAGAGGTGTTCTGAGGAATTACATGAAAATTTGTGTAGGGTTAACCTATGGTTCATTTAGCTTGACCCCAGCCATTTGGAGCTCTGAAGTCAGAAATTTCTGCAAGAGTCAAAAATCTGTATGATAAACATACAGTGTGATGATTGGTTTTGTTGGGATAGGTTATCTGACAAAGAATGAAGTGTAGGCAAATAGGTATTCCTTTAATACCTGTTAAGCCATATAAGATAATTGATCTGATTGACTCTGAACAAATGTAGATTTTTTTTTTACATGAGATACAGATGGTTTTTGTACCTTCTTGAGCCCTTTTAAATGCAATGTTAAGACTTAAAACATATATTAGAAACAAGGCTTAGCATTGAAAATGCTGGGTTTAGTTTTCTTTAATGAAAAGTAATGTTTTAGGGTGTAAATCCATGTTTAAATTATGTCTCTTTGAAGAGTCATCTTAATGCCCACTGATGAAATTCAGTACTTTACTCATGCTGGAGTCAATCAAGATCCTTTATTACAAGAATTGTTCAATCATCATCATCCCTGCTGGGTGAAAGATGATACCTTATATAGTACAGTTTACCATACTAGATCAGGATTAGAATTATGCCTTCAATTCTCATTGCCAATTTGGAATGGATGCATAGGACTGTGCAACACTTAGGCCCGGGGAAGAAACTGATGTATTTTAGGATTTATTCTTACATTATCAAATCATCCTTTGATCCCTTAGAAGGTTAAAGAATATTTTATTGCCCTTGAGATTTTGTATGCAGACAGACACAAGCATTTTCACTGATGTAATGATTCAACAAGCAAAGTTCAAATGATCAATAAGAAACCATAATTTCTGCAATGCTGCCTTATGTTCTTTGTCAGCAAACAAGGAGGGTGAAGAAGGATTCATCATCTCTCTAGAGAAACAGCACAAGTCAATAAGGCAAGTGGAGGATTCATATCATAGGAACCCTTGCCATAGCTTGTCTTAAGTTTGCAAAAAAAAAAAAAAAGAAATTGTAGTCTATCATTCTAGAATGGTATAATTTTGAATACTTTGCAGATTGTGCATTTTGTCTCTTCAAAATAAACTCTTTTAAAAAAATTTCTGTGACACTCCATTTTAAATCACAGGGGTGAACAGAAATGCCAGCAATTTAGTATATTTTCCTAAAAGATCCCTCTCCAGGGAAGAGGCTCGTGAACCAGGATTTAATTCAGAAAAGAAAACAACTCTAAATTACTGTAATCAGTGAATTTTTGTTCAGATTGATGCTAAAGAGCTGATCCTCTAGAGCTTTAATATTTGTATCAGTGTCTGTAAGGGTACTAAAGATCTAAAGGGTAAAGAATGAGCAAAATATCTAAAGCCTTCTTGGTGACAACTGCCCATTAGGAACAAATATACATAATTTTATTCCAACCAGCATAACCACTGCTTCTGAGGCTGTCCTGAGTGTGTGAATGATGTGATAATTTTTTTCTTCGGGCTTAGTCAGTAGATAGAAGGCCTGTAGGAGAGATACCCATTTAAAAATCAAAATCTGGATCTAGAATCTATCAAAAGGGTCAGAAAGTGTACCTGGGATACTTGGGAAGCTGTGGGAGATTGCAGATGATGGCATGGTTACAGTGTGTTACTGCCCTCTGTAAGGTAGAGGTTAGAGGGGTGTAGTGTTTGTATAGCAAAGAAACCTTTATCTGCTTCTTCATCTTACAGCTTGAAAAGCTAAACTGTATGTAGTTGTTTATTTGGCTTAAAGCTACCTCTGTGTTTCTGCATAGAATGGGATGTTACAAGAGAGCTTGCTGAGGAGTGGCAAAAAGCTGGCATGTTTCAAGAGTTCATTTATTCTGTATGTTCTGTATAGTTTGCAGAGCAGTCTTCCCTATCTTGACCCTTTCACAGCTTGTTGTGTGAATGTTTTGACTGTGTTTTGGTGTTAAATAGTTGTTGATAGCTGCTTTTCAGTAAACCTTTTGTGTTCTAAATATTTTGAATTTATCTCAGTTGGTCTGAGAGTAGACCGACTGGTGCTGGAGTCAGAACTCCTAATGAAATGTTTATTATTTCTTGCAATTGTTAGAAGTTTATGAATATACCACATATTTCCACCCCCAAAGAACTAACTGTGCAAAAGCAGTACTCAGTAGCAAACCTTTTAGTGGGCTGTGCTTAACCATGCTGTGTTAACGGGCTGTTTTAAGTTGATTCAACTAATGATGATTTTTGTGTAAACCTTTCCCTCTAGAATTCTGCCAAAACATTATAGCTTGACACAACTTGAAAATGCTCTGGTTGCTGTTTGCTTATTATTTGGCTAGATCTAACTTAGGAGAAATATTCTCAGGCCACCGTTGAGATTGTTTCTTCCTGGCCAAAAAAACCCCAGTTGTGCACTGGAGAAGAATATTATTTATGATCTGCTGCAGACAGAGTATCCTGAGTTTGAGAACTGATTTAATTACTGCTTTACCACAGACCTGCACGTCGTACGAGGATGTAGAAAGCAAAGCAGACATGCCTGTTTTCTCAAAATCTGCAAGAGAAGATTTGTGAAATGCATAGTTTCACGTATGCACACACATGAAGGCTAGAAAGATCCACTAAAACCGTAGTACTCTTTCTCACATTTTTGACCTTCCCACCTGTTACTCATTACTGCTGTAGACTTTCTTAGGAAGCATGTTTTTTACATGGCCTTCAGAAATATTTCATAGTGCACTCTCTTTGGAATTCATTACCTTTTGAAGAAATGTTGGTTAGTAATGAAGACTTTATAATTAAAAAGTAATCTTGAATTTTCACTTAACTTTAATTTTCACTGGAATAATTAGGAGTTGTTTTGTATCTGTTAGTATTAGTAAAAATAAACTAGAGGGGAGAGAAGGCAAGGAAGGTAAAAATAGCTGAAGGTATAATTGAATATAATCTGTTGTTACAGTGAATAGCTATAGTAGGCTTTTCAGTGGAAAAAAAGGCCAATTTTTATTTCCTAGGATTAAAGCACATAGCTTGTATTTAATTTTGTGGTAAATCTTTATGTTATTTGTGTTAATCCACCCCTGTAACAAGCATCAACGTGTCATCAGAATTAGTATATAAATTGCAATTATTTTTTCTTTGTTTTGCCTTTTTTTTATCAAACCAAAGAGAGTAAGGCATTCTTTTTACCTTTTCTCAATCTGTGGCTCATCTCTTTCAGTTTGGCTTTTAGGATGCTGCTGTTTGCCTCCTCCTTCCCAGCTGTTCACTAGAAGATTCAGGACTGAAGCCAATTCATTTGCTTTCCTACTTTATTACCAAAAATGGCAAAATTTTGCCAATGTTGTCATTTTCCCATCTCAATAATAGATAATAAAGTTGCACATGGGAGTTTTTGCATATCTTCAATTTTTTGAGTGTGGGTGGAATACTATTTCAGGCTCTTACTCTGAAATGCTAAAACATGAAAGACTGTATTATGTTTTTTTTCCATGATAACCAATATTTTTAGCTTATTTCTGATTCATCTGAATCTGAGATAAGATATCAAAGGCACAGATACAATGCTTTAAACACCTTGGGACGACAAAGTGTTTCAGACACTTGCTGTGTAGAGAAGAGGGGACAACCCTCCCTAAACTTTTGGAGATGTGGAGTTTTTATTTTTGCGTTTTACCAGAGAAGAAGGTTTCTTGACATCAGCTGTAATTGAGTTTGATAGGAGCTAGTGTGGAAGACAAATTCTATTGAATTTTGAGGACATCTAAATGCTATATTGTACAGGGTATTTTGATTTTGTTGCATTTTTAAATGCTGTATAGCTTTATTTAAAAAATGCATGGACAAAATTTTTTTAAAATACAAGCAAAGAGTAAAAACCTCTTCAGAACCCTATATAATATCCAGGGCCAGATACAGACATTATGAGGAATTATTAACATTACTTAACTGGAAGTAGTAAACTCTGGCACACCTTGTTGCTGATGTGAAGTCTTCACCTGCTCCAATTTTGCGATGAAATCATATGACTCACACCATTCCTCCCTTACTTTAAGGTTGTCTCCATTCTTACTAATTAAAACATAGATGGCCATCAAACAGTTTTGTTTAAGAAAGACTCTGAATTGTGAGTTGCTATAGATTTTAAGGCAAAAGGAGAGTATGATATATATGAGTCAAGAATCAGTATAATTATAAGTACATACATATAATCTCTTATGTAAGTAAGATTGTATAATCTTTAAGAACTAAAGAACATTTTTGTAGAGGAGATGCAGTGTGATTAAAAGAATATTTAAAAAGAGATTAGCTACCTTATCCACAAATGTATCTGTTAGGTGATTGGTTTTTTAAGGGAGAAAACGTACTCCTGAAAAATGCAATGCTAATGTTTCAACAGATAGCAAAGCAAATTTTCCGTATTACAGTCAATGTAACAGAGTGTAGATGTATGTGGGACAATACCTGTGTACAGGTACTGTACAGACATCCAACGGCAGGATTTTCAGGATTGTCAGCTGGAGGAGGTGCTGGTTTCACACCAGCTGGTTTCACACCAGTGGTTTTCTGACCAGGCTATCACTCTGAAAAAAGAGGTCAGCTGCTTCCTACGTGAGATTAATTGCCCAATTTTCATTTATTACTGTGGGCATTCTTGCATTCTTCTACATATTCTCTGTGCAAATCATCTTCCTTAAAATAATCAGGATCAATTAAAGCAGTCAGCGATGGAAAACTGAAAACTGGGGGTTATTACAATGATTAGCAACAATATGGGATATTAGATGATGGGTGACAGAAGTCCAAAACTAAGTCTATTGATGAAACAATTGTTGAAGTGTTCCTTTACCACTAAGCGATCATGTTACTGGGGACTGTCAGCAATTAGAAGTTAGGCTAATCAGGAGTAAGTGCAGCATCTGTAATTTTGGAACACATCTTTAAGGGTAAAATAATCTTTCGAATATTTCTCTTGGCATTCCCAGTCATGTTGCTCTGTTAATATTTTATAGTTCTGAAAGCAAATGTCTTTCTGAGGTAACAAATCTTTTGGCCTTCCAAATGTATTGATTGAATTTTAGTTGAAATACATTAGGTACTGTTTAAAAATGGTAATGTTTCACAGGAATATGTAATACAAGAAGAAGACTTGTACTGACTGACAGTTAAAGATTTAACCGTTGTTTCTAGACCTTCTCAGCTACCACCTTTAATCTTTAAAAGGCAAATTTTACAGGTTATCTGGTTTGGATTTCAAAAAAGGAATTGGGTGCTGGCAGAGAGTACATAACTTATTCTTTCCTGGAAAAGGGAAGTACTTTTCTGGTAATTTCATGCAGTGTTCAGAAGAGAATGTTCTCCTTCCGCAGAATATTCCACCTCAACATAGTTCTTTGGGTTACACATTTTAAGCAGCTGATATCCGTGCTTAGGATGATGTGCTGTAGTGGCAATCAGCCTTTAGTCCACGAGCCACTCGTAGTCCCTTGGGACAGTGGCCCAGTCTGGTATGTGCCTTTGGGAGCTCGCTGCGTGCCAGGCCGTGTGACCTGTGCTCCTTGTGGTGAGTGCCCTCTGTGATGCTCCCCCGATACATTCCTGTGCATGGGCCTTAAAACTATTGTGTGTATGAACATGGCCCACATTCACACGCTTTCTTGATGTCCCAGAAATGCCTGATAGCCACATGTGTGCTGAGTCTGCCTCATGACCAGCACAGGTTTCTCAAGAGCGAGTTCTGTCAGACCAGCTTAGTCTCCTTCTGTTAAAGGATGTTCAATTTAGTGGATGGAGGTGTGAAAGGTGGGGTCTGATATTTTGTCTGTAGTACTTCTTTACCTGTGGCATTTTCAAATTCAAACTAAGGAAGGATAATCTAGACTTAATAACAGTAAGGATAATCTTAAACTGTTACAAGATCAATACAGAACAGTTTAGGAAAACCATACACAGTGTTGACTCTCTTCCAAAATGGAAGAATTGTATCCAGTGAAGTTCTGCAGGGATTTGCCCTAGGGCTAGCACTATTCAGTGCTTGCATTAATGGTCTGGATGATGGAATACAGAATATATTTATTAAATTTGCAGGCTGCACTTGTCTAAGAAGGATTAAGAGCTCTTGTAAGGACAGAATTAGAATGATCTTGTGAAATTGATTTGAAAAAATAGGATGCTACTGAAAAGGAACAGAGTAAGGTACTGCATGAAGAAAAGGAACAAGGGAAGAAAAGCATGGCTGTATAGCAGAAACAGCAGTGTGGATAGGAGACCTGCAGAAGAGGATTTTGAGGTTATAGGGGATTACAAGCTGAATGTCAGCCATGTCAAGTAGATAAAAAGGAGGAAAATACTGTACTGGGAGGTGTAAACAAAAGTATGCCTGGAGTAATCCCATAGCTCTACTCAGTAGAGCAACCTTTATACTCTACTCAGCCCTGGGGGTTCTAGTAGTGAATTCAACATGTCGAGAAGTGGTGAGCGGTGGTCAAGTGGGGAGCAATGAAAACTAGAATTATGAATAACAGTTTGGGTTAATTTCTGCTAGATGGTTGGTATTTTCGTTTGTAGATAACTGTTGTTTTATAGAAGGAGAGTAAACTTGAACTCCTTCTGGAAATCTTTTCAATCTGTGTGGTAAATTTAGACATGGTGTCCTGGAACTGACACCAGAACATCCAGCACCTGATTTCAGTGGATGCTCACATAAGAGCTCAGCTGAGGGCCAACCTCAATATACCTGAGGGCCAACTCCTCAGCAAGTGTGTCACATCTCTGACACATGCAACACCGCTTGTGTGTGTGTGCTGTAGTCTTTTCATAGGGTAGAGAATGTGGCCTATGGCCCTTCACTGCATCTGCACAAAGGCAAGTGGCCTCCCCAGCCAGAAGGGTTGGGCATCCCTGCATTTGCTTTATGATTTACAGTTGATAAGACACTCACATTTTTAATGGATTTTGAATTTCACTAATGGAAAATATTTGCTGCTGTAAACAAAGTGAATCACCTTGTTGACAATTCTGTATTTCACACACTAATAAGTATGTAAAACCGTTGACACACTGCTTGATGGGGTTGAAAGGCATTTGATACCAGCAGTTTGCTCACTCATGTATATGGACCAGTGGCATGCTCTGCAAATGAAGAAAAAAGAAGGAATCATTGTGGTTTGTCAGAATGCTGAAAATCTGAATGATGACATTTTTAGGTAACTGTTACGTGGAGCCCTCTTACCTGCAAGGACCTAAGTGGCTGGTTGTGATAAGCAAACTGCAAGAGAAACCAATAACATTTGTGTTAAATAGAAGATGAAGAAACTTTAAAAAATAATAAATAATAAGATAATAAAAATTGCTGAAGAAAAAAATGTATCAGGTTTGAAATAAGGAAAACAAAAATTTTAAAATAATTGGTTGTTGGACAGACGAAATGGGTATTATGTTTGTTAAGTAGAGCAGGAATGAATTTATGCTCTTGGAAACAAGGAATGGTGTCTGAGAAAAGGAAGCTCCAATGATGAGTGCTGCAGAGATCCAAGTCTGAGTAATATATTGTCCCAAGTAAAACTATGTTTCTATAATACTAGACCTTCAGAAATATGTGTAAATCTGTGTGTTTAAACTATCTGTTGGTATTTACTAAAGCTTTTAAATTAGAGCGTGAGGTTGAAATGAAGTGCATATGTTTGTGGTTTGCTGGGACTCTCTATATGTCTGATAAATGCACACAATATCAGAAATAATAAAAGGAACTCTGTCGGCCTTTTGAGGGGTAATGTTCTTCTAAGATACTGCAAATTATTTGAAAGGATCCAGTCAGGGATTTCTCTCAAAATATTTGTGCTGTACTCACCACACCCACTCAACTGCTTAATATAAGATTGTGTTGAAAAGCTTGTGTGCAGATGTAGAGATAATAGTCATGTAAAGAAGTGGTAGAGTATAGCTCACATCTTTGGAATTTAAATGCAGATTATGGATAGATAATTATCGTGTACAGTAGTTAACACATATATCCTAATAGGTTTTGAGTTTCTTTCTATATTGGAGATTGTTTCTTGAAAACGAGTTATAGTGGAGATGAGTGAAGCTGGACACAGTACTTGTGTAGGTTAAGTGGAGCTGCAGAACTTCAGCAGTAAGGCACAATGTAAATTTGTATATAAAAAACTCAGCGCACTGCAGAACTTAGCACTTACAGTAACACAGCATCATACTATATTAATAAACTGAAGGGGACAGTAGACAATTTCCTTCAGCTGTCCATTCCCCACATCTCTCCCTTCTATCAGCTGTACCTTTTCTCCACTGGAGATAGTGTCATTATGTTCAAACTGGAATTGTGTGGTTTTCATCTTAACTTGTTTAGCGTGTAACAGCATTATTAAAAATGTGTACAACATACTAGTGATCCTAGTATGAATCTGTCTGACTACAGATAAAGCATAGTATTGCATACTGAAGATCTGTTTCTGGGAATTCCTCAGAATGTCCATTAAAAAAAAAAAATAAATTAGTGCATTTCTTTCATTAGACATTTTGGCAACAGTCCACGATTTAAATGGCATTTTGCTTTTTATTCAGGATGTCTGTCTGACCAGAAAATGAAGACAACTCTTTTATATTTGGCTTGGTAACTAGAGGTGCTAAATTATGTATGTATAACGTAAAAGCTCAAAAAATAATTTAATTTTCTCAAAAAGTTTGTATCTAGCATCACATGAAACTTATCTAATGTCTACAGAGACCTTGTGCATAGTTCTATGTGTCATTTAGTGTCTTTACTTTTTGTCAGTCCACGGGGCTTTATTTAGTGGTACATAGCTAGGAAAATACAATTTTTAGCAGACATTCTCAGCTGCCATCTTTTGTTTAGGCCTTGTGCGAGCTGTTACAAATATCCACATGTTTTTTAATGGAGCAGTTAATTCAGAAGAAGTACTGAATTGCAGCATTTAATCAGATTAATTCTTGGTATTAATGATAAATCAATAAGCATCTCTTCTGATAATGCATGTTGGCAAAGTTTCTGGTAGAAGAAAACCAGCTTCCAAGGTTGAGAAACTTTTATGCATCTTCCAAAATTTTCCTGTGGCAAGTTTCATATTTACTGCACATTGTTTCCAGGTGTGCATAGCAAAAATGGAGCTGCTGTTCTCTGGTATTCTGTATTTTATGTTTTGAGCTGAGGGACTGGCATTTTCAGTGAAAGTTTACCTGAATTTGGGATGTGTCTCTGCATTAGATAACTTCATAATTTGTGTTACCGGAGTTCCTTACTGTTGCTGTTACCCCTATAGCACCTTTGTGACAGAGGTGAAGTACCAACGTCGGTGTTTTGCAGGTGAAGAACAGAAGCCGAAAGAGTGAGAGGTCATGCACAGATTTAAAATGCTCCCAGATCTTGCCATGCGCAGTATGAGTGGGGAGTGTGGTGTGAGTTACAGGAGCAGGTTCACAAAACCACTTCAAGTCTTCTGGGTGAACTAAGTGAGCTGAATTAAGCACTTGGTGAATTAAGCACTGAAGATTTGATATTTGCAGCAGAGAATGTCAGTGTATCAAAACTGAACCTCAGCACATGTTTGCAGCTCTTCTAGGGGTGGTTTTGCTGGAATTCACCAGCTGCTACCTTTCCTGAGTATATTTTCTTCTAGGCATCGATGACTGCTTCTTTAACTGCACAAGTGATGAAAACAATGAAAGTGCTGGAGAAGAAGTGTTAAAACACTTCAGAAAGCTGGATCGAAGGCCAAGGTCGTCCTAAACCTGAAGGGCTTTGCCTTGTCTCATTTGGGAGGGAGTGACCTGCCCTTGAGCACCAGGCAGGGCTGGGGTGGTCACACACCGCTGTGGCTGCCAAAGGGCTCAGGACTAAGGCATGACACTGGGTGATCTTTTACATGCTTATCATTTACTTGTGCAGAGAATTTGTATGTGCTTAGAGCTTGGATCTGCATAATAAAGATGGTGTAGACCCAAGGGATGTGCTATTCATGGGGCAAAGGGAAGAATAATTGTAGTCCGGTGTGGATAGTGTATCTGGGAAGTTCTGCTCTTGGCTCATTTTGTGAATTTCGGCCTCAGTGACTTGCTGAAAATCACATCTTACGTGGCTGAGTCTGAACTCTAGTAAATAGATACTTTTTTGTTCCCTCTAACTTAAAACCAGACTCAAGTCATTGAAAAAACTATTTCACAGACTGTTCATTAACTGTGCTGCTATTACTCCTTACCCAGGAATTACATGATTGAAACTGATGTTAAAAATAAGCTTTCCCATACTCTGGTGATTTAAACCTGCAAAGGGAGAAGGGACAGCAAACAGCATCTTTTTGTATCACTTCCTTTCTGTTGCTGCTCTGGCTGTGGTGCAGAGGCAGTTTAGTTAGGCATTCCTCCCTGTCTGTGCTTTCTTTTTTTATTATTTTTTTTAATCTCCCCTTCTTTTGCTACTCAAAGTTATTTTTTAAAATAGAAATATAGAAGGCAGAAGCTGTGATTGCTGCAAGAAAGTAATATGGAAACAACAGCAGTTTCAAATGAAAGTGAATCTTTAGCTGTTTAAGAAGTCCGTGTATTTGTCAAACTCTGGTGTCTCATCTGCGGTCAGAGTTGAAAAGGAAGGAAGTGAATAGAGCAGTGTTGAGGGGATAATACATATTCTTGCTTTTCAGTGGGAGAAAATGCATTTCTGGGCTCAGCCTTGCAATTATATATCCTGTAATGAACTTCTTATCTGGCACCTAAAATTTGTCAGTTATGTAACGTATTATAATGCTGTGGTAGCAATATTGTCCTTTATGGTTGGTGAGACATGTTTGCTGTAAAATCTAGCTTATGATTGTTTCCAGATGTTTTGTTGTTTGTTTTTGTGGGTTTTTTGAAGAAAACATAGGCAGAAAAATTATTCACAAAGCTCAAAAGAAGGTGGTGCAGAGAGCAATAACTAAATAAATATATCTTTAGCATACTTTTCAGCTGTGGATGATGGTCCATATTTTTCAGATGGAAGATCAAAGCATGATGTGAATGTATTAGATCCCAAGTCACTTGTTATTTCTGTGCCCTTGCTAAAGAAAACTTCCATCAAATAAGTTTTGTTGTTATTAGTATAGCATGCAAAAGATAAAAAGTAACACAAATATGGCACTGCTAGTAATGATATGACTGATAGATTCACTTTGGTTTCAGCACTATGCTGATGCATAATAGTGTACATACATCTATATATATATGAACATTAATGTTTCTGAGTTAAAATAAATGTTTGGAATGCCAGTGATTAATCATTTAAATATAGCACTTCCTTTGGATATTCCAAAAATGTGAGTTCAAATGCTGAAATATTTCGTCTTTCTGTGGTCACTAATGTTCCTGGGCATAGTTTATAATGTTTGGTGGTCATGTTTGTTGCTGCTAGAAGTATTGGAAAGCAATATATAATAAACAGAGAATACATAAGGAAAACTTACCTCTTTTTTTTAGTTTAAAAATACTGCTGTTCTTAAAGGATTGTTAAGGGAAAAAAAGACTTTTTGGTGGAGAAGTCTGAACTAGTAGATTAATCTTTTATAGTGTGTAAATTTAGAAAAACAGGGTGGTTTTTTTAAATTGACAAAGGTTTTATTTTCACATTTCGACTTTTTATTGCAGAGTTATAAAGCCTTGACAATAATAGACATGGTGGTAGTTTTTTTTGTCCTGTGAGATCCTGATCTTTCAGATTTTGATGAGTCTGTGCACATTTATTAAAAGATGTATACTGAATTAGAAACAGATTATGGGATTTTGCAGACTTTGTCTGCTTTCAGCTGTGATATAGAAAGCTTTATATCACTTTGCCATTGTGCATTTGCACAATATAGAGGTAATTTAGGAAGCCTAATGCAATTGGTGTCCGACTGACATGATATTTTTGTAAAAATAAAACTCTTCACTGCTCCTACCCTTCTAAATGGTTAATCAAAGTGGATTGACAGATTATGTGTCTGCGGTTTTTTTTCTATCTTTTTTTTTTCCGTGTAGGTGTTTGTGACTCATAAATGCAGAATTAGATCGAAAATCTGTGACTGGATAATGGAGTATTTGCAAGTACTTTATTGCAACTTTCCATGCAGCACAACAAATAGCCTTCACTTTCCAGTGTTTATTTGTAAGGATTTATTATTGTGTGGCCCTGCAAATCTCATAATTTCTGCTCCTGTTTTTATGATAGTGCAAGAAAGTGGTTTATAAATAGTTTCTATAAATGGGTATTCCTGAAAATGCATCTAATCTGAACAATATTTTTATATAACTGTCTTTTATGGTAAAGTAATAGGTGAAAATTGAGAAGTCATTAATGTTTTATATCCCTTCACTCTGCTATGAATCACCACTTAGCTGTTTGCCAAAATCTTTGTATTCTGTTTAGTGACAATTTAATATGAGGATCAGCTGGATAATTTTTAAATTCATTTCTAGTTCTTTTCTTTGAAGATTCATATCAATTAATTTGACCAGTTGTCAAGTAAACATGAAAACTTAATCTTCCATTGTAGATGATGTTTTAAATACATACTAACTTGGCGTTAGATAATGCTTTTTGAAGAATTTGGATAGCGTTACTGTTCCAAAAATTTTAGATATTAATAAATTCTAAGGAATTAGCAGCTATGCAGTGTGTGTGTGTCTGTGAGGGGGAAAAAAAGTCAGAATACCTTAGAAAGCTATTTAAAACGACCTTGTGTTTTAGATCTCCCCACTGAGACTAGTTATTTTGAAATACGAAATACTTTGTTTGGTTTCATACCAATTAGTAAGTGTCATTTGTGATCACTAAAAAATTATTCCTCATAGAATATCCGTTGTGAAAACACAGGAATGTTTAATAATATTGAGTTCAGCTTTCTTTGCAGGCAGAAATTATTTTAAATTAGAGGCTGTTGCATAGTCTCCTTCTGTGTTCTGGTTGTCCATCTGTTTAGGTGGTTTCTCTGGACTGGAAAACTGTCAACCATTATGTCTTGGACAGTTCTGACCACACTGAAGCTGCACTAGGACTAGATAAATACCTACAAGGGCAAGAATGTGTCTGATTCTAGTACTTTTAAGGTAATTCATGCAAATATGGTGATTGATTCATCTCTTTATATGCAGAGAGGCCTGGGTCATTGCTATGAGCTGCTCAGCTGTGAAAGGCTTTGTAAATAAAATATACTGTAGGGATAGAATGAAGGAGACTGGGAACACTATATGGCAGTACAGACACTGGGAACTAAGTTTAAGACTTGAAGGTAACTCCAAAGAGAAAGATATGAATGGGAGGAGGTGTTATGAGAACCAGACTGCAGAAGGGCTGGAGGATGGACTGGGGGATGGATAAGGTAGAGCTGGGGAATAAGGAAGTGGTGTTTGCATTGCTACAGATGAAGAAAGGTAGGCTAAGATTAGATCTTGTTGATAAAATAGTTGAGGTAAGACTGGAATGGGAACCATGAAGGTTTTTCTTTATCAGACATTGCAGTGTTTTAATTACATGGGTCTAGTTTTTATAGAATGAGCTTAAATAAAGTAGTCTTCCAAAGTCTTAGTCCATTTAAGGGTTTTATACCAAATAGATTAAAATATTTCTGATTTGCTTTAGATACTCAAAGGTGAACAGCATATATGAAATTCTGCTAAATTCCAGGGATGCAACTGAGCAGAGACTGACATGGGCTTTGGCTGGATCTCTGTGTAATCCATCCCAGCCTTTTAAATTGGTACTTTCGTGTATCTGTGTCTCTTCAAAACTAAAGCTACACTGAGGTTCTTTTTCTCCAGATAAAATAGTATGTTATTGTTAAACGCCTCTCCCAGACTGTAATTCTATTTGTGGTTTGTACTGTTGACTGTTGATTGTTAACAGGTTCTGCAATAATGCAATTAGGTGATCCAAGAAGAACATACAAAGCATTAATAAGCCACATCTGCATAGAGCAGAGTGAAAAATATGATCGACTAGCCATGATACTCATCTAAATAAGATAATATAGTTCATTTTGCCTCTTTCTCAGGTTAAAAATCTGCTCTGTCTTAATCCTCTCAGAAAAAAATTAATGCTTCATCGTGTTCTTGATCTGCTACTCAGTGCCACATGAAATTCTGAGTTAATTGTGCATTGTTACATTTATGGTAACAAAAGATTTAAAGCTTTGGTAAGCTTGAAATGGCATAGGGAACTGAACAGTATGTTGCATTAGAAAGGAGAAATCTTGCATCAAAATACTGCAGTTCTTGGGTGATGAATAATGTCATCTGTTGAAGAAGAGGTGCACTCAGCTTCTTATTCTTCTCCTCTTTCACCTCCCTTCTGTCCTTCTGCAGGTAGCACCCCGAGTAAGTTCCCATTTGTGTGAAGTTTTCAGAATGCATTGCTGGCTGACAGATGAAGTGAGGGGTGGGGACTGCCTTTTCTCAGTGGCAGAACTGGATCCCCGTGCCTGTGCTAGCTGCAGGCAAAGCTAGGCACAGTATTTCTTTTTCTTCAGAGGACTTCAGATTTTTTTCCTTCATAGTAAAATTTTTGTGTGATACAGCTTTGCCCATTTGATTTTACTGGGACTGACCCTTTTTTTTTTTTTAAAGCCTAGAAATATAAAATCTATTTCTATAAATGTAGAATCTGTAACAAAAAGAGGTCAGTTTTGTCATGCTTCTCCCAGTGGACAAATTTACAAGAGGACTTGGAAGACTTAGATTGCTATCAGGGTGTGGGTAACACTGCCAGCACTGAAGAAGTGTTTGGGGTGTATATATAAGATTGCTCTCTTTCAAGCTGTCCTCAGTGAAACTTGATGAAAATGACTGCGCAAGTCCATTGTTGCATTCTCCTGAAACTGTGAGAAGAACTAGGAAGGGAAAATGGAGCAGAAAGAATGTCTTCTGGCTCATTCCTGAGCAGAGTGCTGTGGTAAACCCTCCTTTGAGCAAGCAGGTGGATTAAGGCATCTCCAGCAGTCCTGCCAACCTACAGTTCTTCACCAAATTATCTGCAGACTTTCCTGTAGGTGTGTGATACAATAAATTTGAACTTTGTATTAAGAAGAAAAAAAACGTTTTAAAATTCTATCCAACAGCAAATCTGACCTTGATGGAGGTCTGACTGTAGTTGAGTATGAAAATATTAGCTGAAAAGAGTTTAAAACAAAAGAGCTTCTTGAAGTTCATTCCTTATAAATACTAGAGGGCACTTCAGGGCTTTTGACAATATATGCACAGATTCCAGAAATGAGATGTTGTCACTTGCACAGGTAATTATTATCTTGTTGCAAAGACTAGCAGGAGAACAAGAAAACCCAGATGGCTTTTGGTAGATATTTAAATCATTCAATCATTCAGAACATACCATTTAAAGGATATTTTGTCTGACATAGGATTTTTTTTTTTTTTTTTAATAAAGAGAGAAAAACGTGCTCTAACCCTTCAGTAGCTAATTCCTAATCTTAACTGTTAAGACTGAGTTAAAAGTAAAACTTGACAATCCTGGTTTGTAATGGCTTTGTTCAACTATCTAACAGAGTGAGCATGTACATAATGATATTGTGAGGTAGGAGAAAATGTCTGGTCACAAGCTTTTGTCCGAATCTCAAAATCAGTAATTTGTGTCCTTATACTTCTGTTCTTCAGTAATGGGACTTGAATCGGCAGGTGCAAGTCGGGGTTGCACCAGGACAGGAGAGGTGCTGCAATCTCACCTTCTGCTCTCTACACTTCATCAGAAAGGGACAGCTGTGTTTTTAATAGAAAAGCCACATCTTCAGATGTGAACTGATTTGTTATCAGGAAGGGCTTTAGAGATTGGTCAAATTGTGTAAGAGGTGAGAGAAGCATTTTAAGAAGTTTGGTTTGTCTCAGAAGCCCTCATTTCCATGTTGCCTGACTAGTTTTTTAAATTTTGTATTGTTTCTACTCTGACTTTATACTCTTCCTACGCTCAAATAGTGCATTGTAGGATAAAAATTGTAATTGTTATGGGCTAGTCAATCTACCTGATCTGTCCTCAGAGGTGCCAGATACTTTCTTTGAAATTGCTGTCACGTTTATAGCCTAAGGCTTGGTAAACTTTGGAACATTGCTTGATGTTTCATGAGATAATTCTTCGCAACAGTTCCTGATGCCTTTCTGTCCCATTAGCTCTTAGCCATCTGTTGCTTTGATTACACTATTATGGTGAATAAGTGTTTTGGCAAGCTATTTAGCTGTGTTGAAAACTCTTGTTTCTTTGCTTTCTAGTATTTTGTTGCTACTGTTTCTTTTTTTTTTTTTCTTTCTCAACCTTTGAAGTGCAATGCTTCTTGCTATTTCCTTCTTGTTATTCTAAGAAACAAAAGGCTGACCTAATTTGAGGACATGATGAGGTTTGTAACTGCTTTGTAGCTGTTCTCCTTTCATGTGAAAGTCCTACCAAAAGACGTTGTGTATTCCAAACATGGGCTCAGAGAAGGTAGATATTATAACCTAACCATGTTTAAGTGTTTGGCTTTGGGACTCTTGCCTCTTAAGGCTTAAAATGTTCTTTTCTAATCTAGCCAATGTGTTATGTCAGTATTACCTATTATATTTCTACAGCAAATCATAATATTTTAACCTCTCATTCCTCCCAACACTGCAAAGGCCAAAACAGGAAGATCTGGCATATCATTAGAAAGAAGCCTGTATTCTCTGGCTTTACATTGTCAATTTGACCTTTTCATTTATTGCTCAGGTTTTAGAGATGAACAGAGTAAAAGACAGATGGGGTGATAATGAACACAGAGTTGAGCTTCCCTAAGTAGGTTCATTTTTAGGAGTAGTGATACACCAATTAATTTTTTTTAGGCATGGACTTTTGGAAACAGAATAAAATACTGTTTTTAGACTGAAACTGAATTTCATTGGCATTTAATTTCTACTTTTGGTTTTTTGTTACTTTTTCTACAACTAAAATAGCTGAGTTATACCTCAAAGCAAGAATTCCAGTGATTCTTAGTAAGTTATTAATTCTGCTCAGTAGGTCATTTTGCCTTGACCATGCCTTAGGCGGCCAAGTTTTCTTCACTGTTTACCTGTTTGAGCTCTTTAAATTGAAGTGCAGCTTTTCCTGGAATAATTTCTAGTTTTTTCACTTCTGGTGTCTGTAAGAGATGACTAAGAACTGGGTAGCTGCAAGTGCTTGCAAAACTTTCTCAGTCACTTGATCTTCAAGTAGTACTTGTCATTAGGGATAGTAACATTATTTATGGGACAATTATTTGAAGGAGGCAGCGTGTTGTAATGGTAGTGAGAGGGGAGAAGGGGCAAACATTGTAAAGGAACAGCTGACTGGGGATTTTCAGCCTCACAAAGGGGTCTTCTTTGGACCTCGTAAAGCAATTGTGTTGGCAAATGCAACTGCTATCTTCTACAAACAAAATGAGCTGCATGAAGTAAACTTTAAAAAGTAACTGAAGTAGTTCTCAATATAGCAAATCTTCTGTCAGATGAAATTTGTTAATTCTAAATGCCAGTCAAAGATTCTCAGAAATATAATCTGGAAACTGTTTTTGCATTTCCTCTATAAGGACTGCAATAGCCTTTTATACTCCTCATCAGAGAATATACATTAGTTTGTGAGTTTGGTTATTTCAGTGTGCATCCTGTTGTATTTTAGTGCTGATTATTTCTTGATGGTTAGGGAATGTTGTGGTATTCCTTGCTCGCCACATTGTCAGACCACTCTGTTTAAGTGATTTCTGGACTAATTAGTAATTATGGGTCTTGCTTCAACTAAGCAACATATGTAATTATTTTTGAGCTGTGTTACACTTTTACTGCTCACATATGGGACATGGTAAATTTTTCACATTAGAGGTAAGGATGTGACAGCACACTGAAATCACAGCTACTGAGTAATATATATATATATATCTAAAGGTAGTGAAAGTTTTCTGTTGGGTTCCTGCCACAGCCTCTCCTGAACAGGGTTATCTGTTCTCTGCAGAATGATAAAGATTTTCAGTCAGAGCCACTGTTTTGATTTTAATAAACAAAACAGAAATGTTCTTGTATGTGTTAGTAACTATGGAACATAATTTCTAAGTGGGGGACTAGTCCAAGTTTGACTTCTCTGTATGTGGTCCTTCCAAACTGTACTGTAAGAGAGCATTTCCTCGGAGAGCTGTTCTGATTATTGGTGGTGCAGGTCCGTGTGAAATTTAATTGCATGAAAGTTAGCAATTAATTACATTTGTAACACTGCTTTTTCATGAAAGTAGTAGTAATTGTCTCAGATAGTATTGACCATAAATATTTTTGCCAATTAACACATTTTCATTTGACAAGGAAGTTGATAGTCCACCAGGTGAAAACCCTATGGCATGAGATCTTAGGGACAGATTTGTGCTGGCTAAAGAAATAATGATGTGAAGTTCCCCAAGACAGAACTGGGTAGAGAAGAACAATCCACACGGTGAGTCCTGTACCGTGAGAAGGTGGAGTGTGAGTGTGGAAGCTGTGTTTGCAGCATTTGAGCCATTAGTTTTGCCTGTTAACCAAGTTTCTTATTTTTGGTTCAACCTTATGCTAGGAATCTTCCTGTCCCCAAATGAGCTCAGTGTCATCACCTCACTCCTTTGTGAGGAGCAGGTTTGCTCGTCCAAGCTGCGTTTCTAATGATGAAAAAGATTATTGCTCTTTCCTTAGCCATGACCTCAGAAAATTATTCTGATAATACTAGTGGCAATCATAAAATAAAAGACTACAATCTTGGACCTTATAAAATAGTTGGAATATTGGCAGTTGACAGAACAAAATTGTTCGGTTTCATCCTAGGATATACTTTCAAATTAGAAATGTAATATATATTTATTTAAGTCTTTAATGACATTTGTACTTAGTCTTCACAGGGTTATTATTTTTGTGGGAAAGGAAGTGACCAAGTAGGGTTGTGTTCTGAGAGTGACTGTAACTGCCATCCTGGGTTATTGAGTCCAGTCGCCTGCTCTTTGAAACAACGACATGATATAATTGTGAAAAAAACCCACATTCATACTAATGACTGCATGACACTTCTCTTCTTGTCTATGATTGTCTACAGAACCAAATGGAATGGGGTGGGATAAAATTTATTAGAAATTATGATAATAAAACGAACAGTTCTCATTGATAGAGAAAATGAACAAATGCATCTGGTGTGAACATCTCTTCATAATTTCTGCTGAATGAGTATCTTTACATTTTGCAAAAACATAAACCCATGCCTATTTTCAAGTGGTGACTGTTACCGACCTTCTGACCAAGCTATTTAATCTATTATCTGATGGATGCTGAGAAACTTTGATATTGTAAAATATTTGTGAGACTTGTTTCATGGTCGAACTAGCTTTTGAGCATGTTGATTTTTTTTAATTCCTTCAAATGTTGAACTGATGAGTCACTGAGTCTTCTTAAGCTCTTACATTTGTGGAATTTAGTTTCTGTGTATCTGTAACATACTATGTTGTGAGTTGCCAGATGGAGGAGTGCTTTGAATGGAGAAGTGTATTATTGGTGGACTTAATGGCATCTCTCCTTAACTCCCTGATTCATTATAATTTTTGCAGTCCGAAGATCACTGTAGTTAATTTTTGAGTAGGTAGTGTTGTTGCCCTACGCTTTGTGGGGTCATGTTTTTATTTCACTTGTGTATGCTTGTGTTTATGCGTTTACATTATACAGTATTGCTAACATATTACTAAATGCTCTTCTGTTTTTCTTTGCCCTCCACGCTTTTTATTGTCATAGCTTCAAGTTTATGGCAAATGCACAAATTTTTTACAGCCAGAGATTCTAAGGAGAACACTTTAAAATTGCTAAGTTTGGTTGCCTCCAGTGGCAGACAACTTGGTTATATAATACTGCTGATGAATTCATTTAATTCCATCTCAAAAGTAGTTATATTATTTTCCATATTGTTCCTGTTGGATAGCTATTCTGAATATTATTCTCTTACGTGATTCCATTTTCCTTTGTAGATCACTGTTGAGGTCATTTCTCTTTAACTTCGAATGCATGCTTTCCTCTTGATAAAAATTATGGCAGCCTGTCAAATCTCAGAACTGTTTAGCTTTAAGCTTTTGCAGGTAGAAGGAAAATATTAGGTACAAATTCTTATCAATAAAATCTGTTAGTCGTAGCAAATTCTGAAATACTGGTTCTCAGCTTTTTGTCCAGTATGTATTAATGATAAACAGTTTAATTTTGAGATGTCTATGCAAGCCTTAAAGTATAATAATTAATTTCTGCCCTGCTTTTCAACATTTTATTTTCACATAATTTTTGTCCTAAGTGGTGCTTCATTTTTTTTAACATATTGTCTAAACCTAGAAACTACCTGTGCATAAAAATTTCCATTCTCTCAGGATTAGTCATAAGCCAACAATGGACTGTTATATAGCCTGTCTGGGGCATATGAAACAAAAACTGTTTCCTGAGGTGAGAAAATTACTGTATATGAATCAAATAAAAGAATACACTTTCTTCAACATTGTCAGGGATTTGATATGTCTCTAATTCCAGTTATACAAGATGAACACATGATCTAGAAGCCCTCTATCTGTGGCCATGTTCACAATTTAAAGCAAATAAGAAATAGGCCACCTGCATAATCTTTGTTCCATTCTGATTTTAATTTTGGTACTAGATTTGGAAGATACTTTGAGTACCAGCAGGTTTCCATAATTATGTGTTTTGGTTTGAAACTTCTGGCTAAAACCAGTTCTTTTGAAATATAGCCCAGGCTCTCTTGGAGCAGGTTTTACTGTCTTTCTTGCCCAGTAGCTGCAGAGTTAGTTTGCTAACTATGATGTGGGAGCTTTAAGATTGATTTTTTTTGCCTGCAATTATTTGTGCCTGTATTGCCTGTTTGTCAGGAAAATAAGTATCTGGCCATCGATTATTTATGGCTGGATAGTGCCCAGCTCACCTTTTGATGCTGTTCTACTTTTCATTATTTAATATATGAGCATTAGAGCCTGACTGAAATCTAGTTGAGCGCTCTTATAGTAGTAGTAAGGTATTGATTTTGTATTACTGACTCACTGCCTGGTTTCATAATTGTGTAATTATTCTGTAAAAATTAGAACAGTTTAGGAAAGGTTGGTAAATGAGGTGTGTCTTTTATATCTTTTCTTCCTTTCAGTTTCATTCTCTTTTTCTTCCAGAGTCTTTTCATTCTATTCCCCGTCCTCTTCCCATTTATGTTTTCCTTCTCTTGTTCATTCTGTCCCCAAATTCCCTCCTTGCATTATAGTACTCTTCATTTTCTGACATCCCATTAATCTTCCAGTCTTTATGGCTTACTTTCCCACCTCCACAAGCACACCCACAGGATGCTTAGAAATTTTACAGCATACCCAGTTGTCAAAAAACTAAACCTACAAGTCCCAGACCCGTAATACTATGCTGGGAATGCTCATTAACTCCCACACTGTTTGGAAAAAGAAACTGGTATAGTTAGTATAAGGTCTGCAAACCATAATACATGCCTAATATTCCTTTGCTTTCCACTAAACCTGGGAATGCTTCATTGGAGCTGGGAAAGAAGATGGGACCTGGCTTTTTTTGCTTTAACTGTGGTTTTGATCTTTATAGAAACCCTAGAAAAAATGGTATGAATGTGCAGCTGTAGGGGTGTGACCTTTGAAATGTTGGGTTTGAGGAGAAGAGAACGCATTGTTTGCCAACAGATCAGAAAACCTGTTGCCGTAGGTGGATGTACCAGCAAGTGCATCCTCAGCACAGCAGCTGCACCATGGCCAAAGCCAAAGTGGGCTTTGTACTGGGAAGTGCCTGTGGTCTCAGATGGTTCTGTCCAGTCTGACTGCCAGCATTTCTGTCAGGCCATATTCTTTACTGCTGGCAGAAGTCACTAAGAAAAATGACAAAAGACTGCATCTCTAATGTGTGTATGATCAACTGATTGCCCCCTCCACTAATTGCCTGTGAATGCTAATTAAAAAAGCAGTATTCAGTGTATGGATGACAGTGCTTAGTTTCCAAAGGCAATAATTTGAGGCTTTTCTCCTGCTAAATAGCACCCATGCCAGTGTTTAGTGTTGCTAAGTGGAATTATCATCAGATTCAATCTTAATCAGAGGTCACTTAAGTAGTGGACCTGGACATTTTTTGGATAGTTTTCACTCCCCTGTGTTGAGCTCTTTTTTGCTCTTTTTTTTTTTGCAAGCTTTGGAAATAATCTCTGCATTGCTTTGTTTCTTAATTCTGCTGTGAGGAAAATGAAGTTATTGTCAACAGTAAAAATAGAAATATAGAAATACAAGCTTAAATTCTGCAGTAGTCAGTAGTAGGGGCTTGACCTGCTTGCTTCTTCCTATCCTTCGTTAGTACTTTTTTTTAAGCCTGTATCACATTTATTAACTATTTGGGACTTAACTGACAGTACTGTAACAAGCACTGCATGTTAAAACAATATTACTAACTACAGCACAGCTGAATACAGCTGTCCTGTAAGTAACCCCAGAATTACTGGATCAGTCACTGATAACCCACCCCAGGTTAGATACTGCCAGCAGTGCTTCCAGTTCCTTTCTCTCCATTCTTCATATTCTGAGGATAGCACCAAAGGGATCTAAGCAAAGCATTGCTCAGAGATCAAAGGAATCACTCATCTCCTTTACCCTCTGTTCTCTGTTTTGTGGTAAGGATACCAGTAACTTAAAATGAATTAGCAGACTGAACTTAAAAGATGAACTTGCCCACTAAAATGATATCTCATCATGGATAAAACATCCCAGTAGAGCAATTAAAGATAATTGTTATTTTTTTAATATCTTCTTTCTCCAGAATCCTACTCAAGTGGGAACTGCTCTTCAGGTTTTTCATAATCTTGGGACTTTGAAGGATACCATTGCTAATGTAGTGGATGGATACTGCACAGTCCTGGAGGAGAACATAAAAAATGCTTTGGATATCAAAGTATTGACCCAACCATCTCAAACAGTCACAAGAGGTACGATTCTTGTTTTACAGAGAATGATAACCGATTTTGTTTTTTACAGGAGTACTGTATGTTATGAAATGGAAGAAACTCTCACATCCAAGCCTGTTCTAGAAACATTTCCCTGCTTGCTTTAACCAGTAGAAGGTGGGATTAGGCATATCTCAGAAATCATTTATGGGCTTTGCAAGCCAAAATCGGGTCTGTCTGATATTTGGCTCAGAGGTTTTCCTTTATTCCTCCCTGCCTCTCCTTCCTAACTTGCCCAGAAAATTGTCCTCCTTAGGGTACAATTTTGTGGCATTTTCTTAGCAGCTTCTCATGGAAAGTTGACTCCAAATTCTGCTTTCTTTATATTGGTGGGAGGATTACAGGTTGAAATTATTTGCAATCAATGGAAGAAGCCTCCAACTACATTGTTATGCTTTTGTCATGTGGAAGTTGTTTCAGAGTATTCAATATGAAGAAATGTTGCACTATGAAACACTGAGTTTCCAGTTAGGTCAGATACCAAAAGATACTGAGGAACTGGGTGGGCCGGCAAATTTGAACTTTGGTGATATGAACGTTCAAATTTTTTTTAAAAAGTCTTGCAACAAGGTGGGGGTCCAGAACCATAATCAGCAGCATAATAAAGTGCATCCTCTCTCAAGGGAAGTGATTGTTTAGAAGCTGCATGCCCTTCAGCTGGAATATCACTTTTTTTTAGCAGTTTGTCTATGCATTTAAGTCCTGAGCTGGTAATACCTATATTTTTCACAGCTACTCTCTCTGCCATTTCACTTTGCTATTAGGTCCTGCAAAACTAATCATTGGCAATAATGTGGTGTTTCTGTGGAGGTCTGAATTGGTAGAGCATGTAACAGTCATGAGCATGAAGTATCCCCATTGAAGTTCAGAGTTTAGTCAACTTCTCAGTTGAGACAACTGAGGCCATTCATAAAGCTCTGTTCTGAAGGTATTTTGGGCTGCTTTGGCTTAAAAAAAAAGTATCTGTCAAAGTGCATAGAGATCTATATTTCTAATATTTTAATTTTCATGTGTGGAAGCTGAAATGTGCTGCTGTGTATGTTTAAAAACCATTTAGGTGGCCCTGGTAGAGCTGCTATGCCAACACCTGGGAACACAGCAGCTTTTCGAGCAGCCCTCTGGACAAACATGGAGAAACTCATGGATCAGATCTGTGCTGCTTGTGGACAGGTACTCTACAGCTAATTCCTGTTTGTCTTGTCATGCAATTTTGGATATAAGAATTTAGATGTCACTTGCTCTCTCAAAAAATTCTTTCTTACAGGTACAGCATTTGCAGAAGGTATTGGCAAAGAAAAGAGATCCTGTGTCACATGTCTGCTTCATAGAGGAGATAGTTAAGGTAAAGTTTTAATTTAGATGGACATACTTTAGTAAATCTGTTAGGAAAAATGTGATGAGAGAATGAGTTTGTTTACAATTTTACAGTTCCATAATTTTTTTAAAAATAAAATTGATGGGAAAGTGTTGAAAGCCAAACTAACATTGAAGGATATATTTGTGGTCTGTGGGTTATATCTGTAGGATGTAAACTTGTTCATTCTGTTGTAATTTCTTTTGTTTTCTTTTAACGGGAGCTGATAAGGCACCACTGTATGGATCATTAATGTCATTCCATAATACCATGTGATTTGAGTAATTAATTAAATCTGTTAGTTTGCATAGGAGAATGTGTCTTCATTTATCATTTTCAGCCATCTGTTTCTCACTTCTTGACAATTTCTCCCTTGAAAAATAATCATGGCTGTTCTTTTGAATACCTATTATTTTCCATTCATTTGCATAGTTTTTTATTCATATTTGGAATAATTTGATTAATGGTCTCCTTCAGTGTTAGGAACAGGATGACTGAAACTATCTCACCTACCTTAGTAAAAGAGAACAAAAACAAAAGATGTGTTCCTGCTGACATCTCTTTCCAAGTGTGTAACTGGATTTTTAATTTACATGGACTTAATATTTGAAATAACTTGGGGAAGCTCTTTGTGTGCAAATGTGGTCTTCTTAACAGTGAAAGCAAATAATGAAGGTTAAATACAGCCTTTATCTCTTAAGCCCATCTCCAGAAGATGTTGCACAGAGCATCACTTTTCTATGAGGCACTTCAAGCTTCTCTTTCTGTGTTCAAATAAACAAACAAACAAAGCCAACCACAACAACAAAGAAACAACCCAACCAATAAAAATCCCACAATCCCCCTCAAAAGGTTTTTAACCTTTTAGCCTATTTTCTTAATTTAAAAAAGTTTAATCTGGCAAAAAGTATCTATTGCTGCCTGGGTGAATCAGCCCTTCAGTGGATCAGCATGTTTAGGGAGAAATATAGAAACCTGGAGACAGACCAGAAATGCTGAAAGGCTCAGGAAGGGATGGAAATGGGGACTTGGGTAAATGATCTGTTCGTGTTCGTGAGTGGCTCCCACCCTGTGCCCGTGCGTCTCACTTTCACTCTTCGCTGTTGTAAAACATCGCTTGAAAAGGAGTTTTTCAACAACTGAAAACCGAGTTTTTCCAGTTTTTGAGGTTGATAATAGAGGGAAGCAAAAGGAAATATTTTATCATCCTGGAGACTAAATGAACCGGGAAAATGAATTTCAGTAGAAGCAGGGTAAGGAAAACTCATTAGAAAATAAAGGATTTCTTGAGTTGTCTTATGCTAAGCATGTTCCATGATCTCTCTGATTACTCTTCCTTCCCTTTAAGTCCATATTGCAGGATTGCGTCTGAGAAATTGTGTTTCCCAAATAAAACCCATCTATTTATTTTTCCGCAGTTATCACTCTTCCAATTACTTTGCTCTTTGGTGGGTGTTTTGGTGTAGTATAGTGCCAGGCTGGACATTGTTATTCTCAGTGGGGCAGTGAAGGAGGAATGGTACATCCTTATAAGATGTTCTGCTATCAGAACTCTCTCAGCATGACACAGTACTGCTGATGGCACCGATGCTTTACTTACTTCTTGCCTGAAATGGTTCAGTATGCACAGTGTTTTTCTTGGACATTCTCACAGTTAGACCATTTGTTCTGTCTCTTGAAAAAGGTGTGGTGCACCAGGCTGCAGATGGGTGAGGTCACACCAAAGAGCAGAGCTGTTGTTCAGACAAAACCAGACAAGTACTGCATGCTGCTGAAATTCAGGAGCGTATGTACAGATGGCTGTATGGGAGAGTATGAATTGTTTTAGATAAAAATAAGAAATTGGTATTTTGCCATTTACTAATGAAGATTCCGTCTCCTATTAAACCAAACTGAAACTTGCTTTCCTCAGCAAGTGTTCTGGAGGGGGAGAGAAGTTGGATTTTCTTTATTGTATTCAATTTCATTAATAAACTGAGCAAATGAACAAAACAAACCAAAGGTACTAACATTGTACCCGTTTGCTAGAGCAGCATGCCCACTCCAGAAGATAGGAAAACGAATCATCCACTCTACAGTCTGTGCACTAATTACTGTTACTGATGTCAACATTATTATTATAGTCATCTTCTGCAGCAGCTGCAGTACCACTTTGCCTGTCCATCTGCTTCCTTGTTTTGATTACTGCAGTGCAAGTATCATCCTAGGAAGCATAAGAGAGGAGGAGACCCAGCCTTTTTAAAGCACAAGTCCTTTAATAGCAAGGAAGCTACTTGCCTTTTTTTTTTTTTTAGTCATCATTCTCTTTTTCCATTGGGGATTTTTTGTGTCTTTCTCTTCACAGATAGCACAGCCTGCAGTTTTTCTAATTTTGTATTATGATCCCAAACACGTGCTTTCCGGCTTTCTAATTACCTGTTACCATAATAACATATAGTAGTGTTGTATCATGTTTTATCCAAAAATGTAGTTTTAAAAGCACTAGCTAATTAATTAAAGGATTCACAAAAACTCTGGTTTTTAAAAAAAAATAAATAAAGAAAACCTGACAGAGGAAGAAACTGAGGTACAGAACTTGGAAAATTTTAGATACTGCATCTCGGCAAGAGGGCAACGACAGACAGCACCTGCATCTTTTCTACCCTATGGTTTCTCCTACAGAATTCCCTTCTAATTTTTACCAGCTTTAGATGTGGCCAAGAGTTAAGTAACAGACTCAGGCTTACACAAGGATCATGGAAGAATCTGGAGATTAAATTTATACTGCACATTTTTTCACTCCTTTCCTTTGCAGATCTAGATGTTGGTATTTTTCCTTTGTCACAATATGAAATTAATACAATTTTGGAAAGAAATCATGCACTTATAGTACCTTCTAAAAGCTGCTTCATTTCATACTAGTCATGAACTATAGATTCATTATTAATGTTTACATATTTAAATTACAAATTTAATTTTTTAACAAATCTATGAACTATTTAAGGGAGAAATACGATTGAATGGACATTTTGTGGGTTTTATGTAAGAAAAAAAGACCTTTAATGATTTTAGTTGAAGAGGGCTAAAAGAATTCAGAACTCATGGAGTTCTGATATCTAGTTTTGGGGAAAATGAATAGAGCTTTCATTGCTTACATTTTTTAAAAGATAGGGTTAATGCTGTCACAATGTTAAGGGTAAAAATTAAAATTACAAATAAGATTTAAATAATGTAAATTTGATATTTTTGTTCACCTAATGACTGGTTATTTATATCACTTCTTTCAATTGCTTAATTCACCTTCAGAGAGCTAATAAGTTATTTCAGTTCATTCTGCTTTATTGCTTCTCTCTTTTAACGTGTAGTGACTAATCCTTCCTCAGCTGTTGTAATTCCTAAACTACAATTTACTTCAGTGTAAATCGCAGCAGAACATATCTTTCTGTGACAGCCACCTTCCTAATTAGAGATAAGAGTCCTTCTAAGCCCCTTGTAAAAGAGTTGAAAATGATCTTTGATCGTCATCTATTTTGGGTCCTTCACTCCTACATAGGTGTTAGGGAACAGTTCTGTGAAGAGAAAAGCAGCCTGAAAAGCAGCAGGTCATTTTTAGGGGGGGGGTTGGGATGGTCAGTAGAAAGGATGAGCTGGGGTCTCTCTGCTGGGCAGAAAGGTACAGGCAGATGTGCCCTTGCTCGCCTTTGGCTGTCCTGTTTGTAACCAAGGCACATCACAAACTCTGTCGTTTACGTAAGCCTCTGGGTAAAAAAGCGAGCTGAGAGTTGTAGGGAGTATTATGTACTTTATGGAGGGCTCTTACCATTGCTGCTGCTGCTGAATGTTTGGTGAGTAAGCAGGGTTTTTTCCTGAGTTGTCAACACTGGCAATATGAGGTGTTAACGATACAGAAAGAAATGTCCTCAGCATTACATAAGAGAAAGAAAATAAATGGAAAATATAGATATTTATTGACAGAGTGTACTTATATTTCACCTTCTTATTTCTCCTCCCTGTCCAAACTTGTTAAAAAATGTTGCTGCTTTGAAATTATTCACATCTGTCATCACATATTCACATTCAGTTGACCCAATTAAAAAATAATCCCAAGTGGAAAAAATTGAAAAATAATCTAATTATTGTCTTATGTGAATTCAGAAAATAGTATGGTTTTCACCAGATATTACAAGTATATGATTTATTTTTCAGTATTTTTTGTAGAAGCAGAATTGGATTACGTGCGCATCATTTCTACTGTGATTTCTGTTTGTTATTTAAGCAATAATGAGATACTTTGTGAAGATCTAAACACAGGTGGATGAGCAGGTTTTTGGTTCCCAAAATACCAAAGACGCTCTTCATTTTAGATCTACAAATTGCCCTGCTGAATTCACTTGCAGGATTTTTGAGGACTCTTAAAGAGCCAAAAAGATCATACCAGTTAAAAGCCCCAATTCTCATTTTGAATGGATCTGTGTGCCCAGACAGCCATACTAAAAGTAATTTGATTCTAATTCACATGGGAGGGTCAGAGCCTGTGCAATGGTTTTCTAATGACACTACGATTTCTCTAGAACTTTAATTCCGTTTCTCTGACAGAAATGTGCAGCTGTGAAGAAAAGAGATGGTGTGGAGGTTGCGTGGGTTAGTAGGTAATAATGACCTTCGTTCTTTTTCACTTCTGGTTTGGTGGTGTTTGTGCAAATTGCAGATCAGTGATGACTGCAAATTATTGAGTCAGTTGGTTTTCAGTCAGCTTGCCATTGGAAAAGAAATACATTTACCAGAAGTGCCGCCTTTTATCATCGTTCTTGTCAATCTTACCTGAACAGCTCCGGGCTGAGTGGACATGGTAACGAACCACCCTTTCATCCTTGGAGGTTATATGGAGTAGTCAAGGTGAAAGCATAGTTTGAATTGAAGCTGTACATACTAAATCACTTCTCTGGGTAGAAGAAAGCTGTCAAATCCCTGGGGTAGTTACTGGCTTTTGAATACTAAGTTCATTTATTTTCAGTTGATGCATATCTTGCAGGAATATGGAAGGATTAATTAATGTTTTAAGTAGTTTTGAAGATATAGGACACTGTTTAATACCTAAGTATTTTTTTCCTTAAAAATTAGTTTTTCTGAGGAATCACTTAAGAATGCCAATATTCTATGGAATGCACAGTCTTAACTTTATTTTCTAGTCAAGAAGGTTTTCCAAAAAAAAAGCAAACCAGCTTTTGTTTCTTTTGTCACCTGCATAAAGAGACCTTTTTAAAATGTTCCACAACTGCTGGAAGTCTAGAAATTATTACACCTCGGATATAAGCTGATCAACCCAGTGTAATGAAATTCTATGCCCTGCAGTAAAACAAAAAAATCAAGGTCATTTTTAAAATCACAGTGTCATTTATTGACATCTCTGCACCTGTAATGTATAATGTAAACAACATTAGAAATTTAAATTCACTCTTATTTTAAGAAATTTAATCCTGGCTACTTTAAGGATATAGAAAAGGGTTATTGAAAATACACTCAGAATTTGTCTTTTCTTTACTGATTAATTGCACTATTGAGGATGATGGCTTTTTGTTCACAATCTAACATTTGGCAATTGTGTTGCTATAGAAATAGTGCAAATAGATTTCCTTATTTCTGTCCCATAAGATCTTGCCGTACAAAATTGTTAAATCATTTGCATTGTTGCTTTATTGGTGGAAAAAATATTTGGACTGTCCTTTAAATGTGTTCTGTTTTTAAAGCAACATTCACAAGTCCCGTATTTCTCCATGGCGGAGCGTTTGATTACAGATAGAAAACACTGTATGTATTAGTATGCAAAGCCTGATTTCAGGAGCCTGCAGCAACTAGCTGCATGGTAATATTCACTATATTGTTTTACATTTCAAAGAGGCTTCACAATAAAGATGTTTTCGACATTCTACTCAAAGTATCAAAATTTCTACAGGGAAAAATAAGTTGGTTGTCATGAAGTGGGAGCCAGTTTAGAATCAGTGGGTCAGATTTATTATTTGAATGTTAAAATAGCTATTTTAGACACACACAAATATGATAATTCACAGATGGGAAATTATACTCATTAAGTTCTAAATTTACAGTGTGGAGGAAATAGAGACATTTATAAAAATAAATATATGTCCTTTCAGCATCTTCTTACATTCTTGTCTAATACTGAAGAAGGGGGGTGCTTTCATTCTCATTCCTTGAATTTAGATTTAATGTCAGATACTAAATAGTTATATTAAGAACAGAGCTAAAGAGATTTAATTTCATTTCAGTAATAGCAAAGTAATTAGTAGTTTGATATGGGTTTTTAAAATTAGGTGAGCTGTTTTTATGTTTGAGAAGACTTGAAATCAGTTTTCCAGGCTTTAGCATTAATATTATTGTAAAGTAACAGTGAATACAGATCTTCTAATATCTTTCGTCTGATGGTACTGGTACTCAGCCCAGTATTGTTCAGTGGTTTATTAACTTACTAGTAGCTGTTAGTGAAAATGGGTTATATTTTTTGAACTGGGAAAACAAATCATTTTCATGTGAGTGAGAAGGGGTTTAGCACATTAATCGTGTCAGTCTGTAGTTTTTTCTATAATCTTGCAAGCAGGCAACACTGAATCTAAATTTCAAATCTATGCAGTCAATGCATCAATCTGAGTAATAGTGTTGCTTCACACTATTAACAAGTCTGCTTATGTGCTGTAATACCATGCACTAAAGATAAAAAGAATGCTGAAAAAAAAAATTAATAGACAAGTATAAATTCCCCCCCCACCCATTCATTCCATACCAGTAAAAGAATGCTGATCTAAATCCTTTCCTTATCACCAGTCATTGCATAGAAGATGACTGAATCTACAGGCTCTCCCAGTTGCACTGTGTTTTGAAACTCAGCTTTTTATCAATGTGGAATTAATCATGAATGGCCAGGCCCAGAAAGTGGTGATCAGTGGTGCAGAGTCTTGCAGGGGGTCAGTGGTGTCCCCCCCCTCAAGGGGTCAATACAAGGTTCAGTCCTGTTTTAAGATCTTCATTGGTAATCTGGATGATGGGCCAGAGTTTGCTGATGACACAAAACTGGGAATAGTGGCTGATGCTCCAGAGGGTCACACTGCCATCAAGAGGGACCTCAAGAGACTGGAGGAATGGTCTGTCAGGAACCTTATGGAGTTCCTGGGACAGAGAGCAGGATGAACTATCACTGTCAAAATGTCTTCTGGCACTGGCATTAGGCAGTGTTATTAAGCTGCACCAGGGAAAGTTTAGGCTGGACATTGGGAAGAAGTTCCTCACAGGAAAAGTGATTGGGCATTGGAGTCAGCTGCCCAGGGAGGTGGTGGAGTCACCGTCCCTGGAGGTATTTAAAAAGACTGGATGTGGCACTCAGTGCCATGGTTTAGTTGACAAGGTGGTGTTCAGTCATAGGGTGGACTTGATGATCTCAAAGGTCTTTCCAATCTAGTTAATTCTGTGATTCTATTATAGAATCTTATATATTTTATCTAAAACTTGCTCTTTTATGGGAAAATTGCACACTGTTACTGTTTGTGCCGAGTATTGACAATAGTGACTTTATAGTAATAGTTGAAATGAAATAGTTATATAAAGTGAAAATATTTTTAGTGGATTGCTGGTTATGGCCCTGATTCAGCAAAGCACTTAAGCACGTATTTAATTTCACATAAGTAAGATATATAATGGAAGTCAAACTATCTGCATCTATTATTTTAATAAGGATAAACTTTGTCCAGTTCACATACACAATAAAGTGAGCCCCACTGTTGAGAAAATGCATCGCCATTTGTGGTCTAGCCTGCTGGACATATTTTGTCTGATTTATGGGTATAATTTTCATGAGCAAGTAATTCCTAGGTGAATAGTATGTGTGACTGAGTACCAAATTTTTGAACAGTATGAAAAAGGGGAAGATTGCAGTGGCTGGGACAGTGTGCAGTCTGATTGTTGTGTTTTTCTATTTTACTCTACACCAATGCAAGTGGGTTATCTAGAAATAACATTTTTAAAAGTAGCTAAGTGTTTATAGTCCGTACATCTTTCAGAAGTGTCTTTCCATTCCCCTGGTTGTGGCCAGCTGTCCAGCAGGTCAGAATGACAGAGGGTTGCCCTAGTTTGTGTTACTGGGCAGTTGTTCAGTTCATTTCTGAAAATAAAGAATTAACAAGAGGAAGACAGATCTAAACTGTCTTGCACTGCCTAAGGAATTGCATAGGGGCTACTAAATTGTGTAAGTGCCTGCTCAGCTGTTCAGTTTTGGGGAATAAAGTGGTCACTGGTCACAGGAACAACAGTGACAGTATTTTTAATTCACAGGTTTTGTTGGTAGATATCAGTTTATGTAAGTGTGCTTTAGGCATAGGAGCATTTTCACAACAGATTTTTATTAGAAAACAGCCATTTCTTTGGCTGTTCTTACTTCCCCACCATTTTGTAGTGGTGCAAAGTATGATTTATGTGCAGATTTTCTGTGCTGTGAGATCAAAATAAAGTTGTGAACAGACAGTACCGTTAATTCGAAAATGCTGAGTGAAATGGATCTGGTTTTGGGGGAAAGTTTTGTTTTGCCATTATAGTCTTACGGTTGCTTGCAATTAATGTTCATAGATTTAATTTGGTTACATTTCATGATGGGGAAAATATGTATATGTCAACCTGAATCTTGCCTATCATGAGTTTTAAATACCATCAATTGCAGTTAAGATTCTTTTGTTGAAGAAAGAACATATCGCATGACAAGAGGAAATAACATTTTATTTTATGCTAAAGTGCAATAATTTCCTTCTGGGAGACTTTCAATTATGTATGGATGTTTTATGTAGGCTTTCTATGTATGCAGTATGCACCTGAAACAGCTTTGTGCCAGATAACAACACATCAGCTTCCAAAGGTTTATGTGTTCTCTGTGTTGTTAAACACATACACTGGAGC